>DWQW01000539.1:0-49481 GCA_018249695.1 Heliconius erato demophoon
GTGTTGAGTGGCAGAACTCAACGCCGCGCTTAACCTCGACACTAGAGCGAAGAAATGGAAATATAAATTTAAGTAAATATTTCATCTCCTCGAGTGGGGATCGAACCCACAACCAGTCGGTTTTACATTCACACCTCGTGCCACTGCGCCACCACTGGCCTCTTGTTATATTAATTTATAAAATGATTTTATATAATTTAGCTATAATACAACAATAGGTTTAGGCGGATGAAGCTTTTGGTTCGCTAGTGTTATATATAATTTATTTCAATTTTAACTTCGCAAACTGGAGAATGGAATTGGAACCAATAATTATCTCGTGCTATCATATTTATTTCAACAATGCAGCTTTGTCATAATTGTATATGCGTAAATTGTAACTTTGATGTAATAAGTGATATTAGTATGAGTACCAAAATAAAAAAAAAAATTAGGATCACGCTGTGTTTATATAGCAGGGTAGTATACTCCGAGACTCACTACGAGACCCTCACTTTTCGCCCAAATTTCGAGATATTGCGTGTTGAGTGGCGGAACTCAACGTCACGTTTTGTCTTGTTACCAGAGCAAGGAAATTTAAATATTAAATAATGCATTTACCCGAGAGGGAATCGAAACTATAACCGCCGCGTGCCACTGCTCTATGTCAGCTTCAAATAAAACTATAGTGGTCAGCATTTAACAAAGCTTGTCGAGGTAGTATAAATCATATAATTTATGTTTTCTGTTTTACTGTTTATCTCCTTAGAGTAGACTAATGGCTTCTGCTCCCTAGTTAGAATGAACACAATCAAAGAGGCCTAACCACCTTATTAATGTAATAAGTTTTTCTTACAAGACTAGTTTTTGCATTATTTTGGTAATGAAAAGTTCATAAATTAATACAGAGACAAATTAAAATAGTAATTACATCCAGGTCATCTGATTGGAAATTTGGATAAGGTATCGTTTTGTTTCACTACTCAATACGCAATGTCTTGAAAATTTGGTGAAAAATAGAGAACGGTGTGTCTTAATACTAGATTGTTCAACTAACATAATATTAAATAAAATTGAAGCGATTTATTTATTAAAAATCTGAATTTCTATCACCAATATGGGACAAACTGCTTAAGTTTTATTAAACTAAAGTAAATTAAGCTCAATGTATTAATTTATACTCGTATAAAACTGACGATAAAACTCTTACACTACTGAGCGACTTACAGACAACGAACTTAAGAAAATACGCGGCGTACAACGCTGCAATTTGGCATGGTTCCTTGAAGTATATTATGCTCTCCGCACAGATGGGAAAATATTCTGAAATTTCTATTTTCTGTAGAAAAAGATGGAAAAAAATACATATGTGTTCACGCAGAACTACGATATAAAACCAGTTCATAAAAATATGCTATCAATAATTAAAATATCTTCAGTTATCCCACTTTAGTCTCGACCAGCCAATACATACGGCGCTAAGGTAAAGCAAAAAGTGTCAAGAACGACACTACCTAATTACGCAGGCGATTGAACGTGTCGTTAATAATAATGATGGATAACAGGTTCGAAACCAACAAAAGATTTAGTGCCACTGTCAAATGCGTAATATGCTATGTACCTATAATTGTCTAAGAGCTATTGTCTTTGCATGTGCCATATGTGCATCATGTTATTCTATTTTCTTAGATGTATGTATGATGGATCTAAAAATGAGATCTTGTGGTCTTTTGCTTTGTATTTTTAGGGTTCCGTATCCAAAGGGTAAAACCGGGCCCTATTACTAAAATATTGTCTGTCCATCCATGCCATAAGGCTGTATCTCGGCAATCGTGATATTCACAGGTGATGGATTTCTGTTGTCTTCAGTCTCCTGTGTGGGGAATTTCTTTCTCCACACAGGAGACTGAATTCTCTCTGGTCTCCGCTCTGGTAGACAATATACGGCGGCGGCGTTGAGTTCCACCAATTAACACACACAGTTTGTCAATTCAATGTTTTTGGAATTTATGGAATAAAGTTTGCACTTCGCAAGACTTGAGACTGCTCCTCTTCTTTGATTTATTATAATTTCCAATTCAACATTTGTCCAAGGTTTTTCCTTATATAAGTAAGTTTCGTATTTTGTAAGCCATGTAGGTACTTTTTTAATATAGCAGTCACTTCGCCCTAAGCTTATGTTAATTGTAAAATGTATTTTCATTTTATATTAAAAAAATCTACAATAGAATACAACTTTTTATAATATATAATCTTAAACACTAAAGCTTATTGCTCCACGAGGTGTATTTAATTGTTTTAGATTGCTATTGTCTTAGCGAGTGCCATATGCGTTTCATGTTATTTCTGTCGTTACAAACGACTAAGGGATAGGTATGCTATGTTATAGTTGTAATATTAGAAACTGTACTCTGGTCTTATAACAAACCTCAAGTGGACGTGGCGCAGCGGTACATCGTCTCATTATGAGCGTGACGGTCGTGGGTTCAATTTTCACAAAATAATTTTCATTTTCTCCCTTTATTAACAAGAAAAAAATTGTGGTGTTGAGATTCGTCACTCAATACGCGATGACTTGACAATTGGGTGGCTCGTGGATCCGTGGCTTTAGTGTCCCTTTGCTTCACTGATTCACGGAGTTCAATGTGAAATTGAAAAAAATAAATAATTAATGATTTACTTTTTTTCCCTAAAATTTTAAATTATTTTTTCTTTAAAATGTTCAATGAATTCATGTTAAATATATATTTAAATAAACACTGTAGCAACTACAGTATAGTAATAGTAAGGAACAACTTGGTATAATAGAGCTAAGATCATAAACAAATGAAATTAAACAACGTTCATAAAATACTCGTTGCGCGAAATGCAAATGCAATGGTGACAATAATTTCCGGGCGGAGTCGGGGACATAAATATGTACGTGTGCTTTCCTGTTTCACACCGTTTTTAGTTGAAATTAGTTTACGAAATATATTGTTATACTAAATATTTGAGTTTTAGTTTTAGTTACTTATTCGTGACTGAAGTGGATTTAGTATGAAAATTTTCATTTAAAAAAAAAATTAAAACTGCAATCAAAGACATTGTAATATATTATTTTATAAGTATCACATGCATGAGAGGCCAGTCGTGGCGCATGGGCACAAAGTGTGACTCACACAAAGTGTGGGTTCGATACCCACTCGAGGAAATATTTATTTATATTTATATTTCCATTTCTTCGCTCTGGTGTCGAGGCAAAGCGCGGTGTTGAATTCTGCCACTCAACACGCAATGTCTCCAGAATTCGGCAGAAAGTGGGGGACGGAGTGTCTTAACACTAGGTTCCCTCTGCCAGGTTGCCCCTGCTGTGTGCGGGATACAGCGTAAGACTGGTTTATTTTTATTTTTACATGCAATGATATATTTGTAAATGTCTGTACCTCACTTTTTAACTTGTTTTTTGTTGTCTATAATAGGTGTAGATAGAGTAAACGAACCTAAAACTATAGCTATTAGTAAAACAAATTCTCCATTAAAAAAATGGCAAACATTCATACTTTATTTTCTACTAAACGACTGTGCCAATTGGCTCTCAGGTATATCGCGCGATACAAATTAAAATAACATCTGTCAATCACGTAGCGCCAGAGGTGACTGGCGCTTGTACGTATACTGTAACTAAAAATAAAGCTATTATTTAATAATAATTCTAAGAGGCCTTAATGGAACAGTGAGATAACGTGTGACCGTAAACACGATGGTTGTGGGTTCGTTTCCCAATTTCGCCGGTCTTGTTTGACAAAGCGTTGCGTTCTTCTACTCAATGTACATATGTGATGGATTTGAATTCGGGCAAAATTTTTAGAAAGTTACTTACTTATATACGTATAAAAATTTAAACGTAGCGGGACTCAAACCCGCGCCTGCCCGCGCCTGCTGGAAACCGACCAGGCGCTCTGACCATTTTTTTAATACGTTTTTTACGTTTGTTACAACTTATTTATGTTGTCTTATACGTTTTCTAAATAAGTATTTTTCTTGTAATAAATGTTTTTCTAAATAAGTATTTATCGTGTGGAATAACACTTTAAAAATGTTAAAAATATTTTAGAAAATTGTACAATGACAAATTTTTGCCCAAAAGTTCCCCAAATTGTAGGATTTAGGAAAAACACACTCCGTACAACAGACCGTACAGACGATGAGTTTCATTTTCCCACTGTGCGAATAATTGAAACAAAAACTATGTGCATGTCTTTATAATATACAGATTATAATTAATTTCGAGTGGCCTTAGCTACTGTTATGCCAGAATAGTTTTTACTGCATTACCCAGTGGGCAAGAGCGAGTGTAGCTCGCTTATTAAGCAGAAATGGCTGTTCAAAAGGATTCAAGGGGATTCCCTGCAAGGTTATTTCCCTTATCAACATACAGATTATCAACACCCAGATATCAATTATTATGAAAAAATGTCAGGTACTATAACCATTATTCGATTGGGAATTCCTTAAGCCGGCCTATTCAGGGCTACAAGGCATTATACGCGTTTACAACGCGCCATTACTCATCCGGGTATATTAATGACAGCTACTGACTTACCTTTTTCATTTTGGGTTTGGTTCAAAGTATTGTATTTTTGGACAAGAATTTAAATATTTTTTTTAACGTAATGTATTTCTTCTTTATGTTTGTTATTTTATTTAAAATAAATAAAAAAAATTAAATCAGCTTCACGCTGTATCACGCGCACAGCAGGGTACGCAGAGGGAACCTAGTGTTAAGACACTCCGTTGCCCACTTTCCGCCGAATTCTGGAGACATTGCGTGCTGAGTGGCGGAACTCAGCGCCGTGCTTTGCCTCGACTTATTTTATTTATCCTTATTATATCAGTTTATTTGTGTAATTGCACACAAAATTCGACTAGTAGGTAATTTGATTGCTTCATTATATACTCTCCTTTTTAATAAATAAATATAATAAAAACTGCACACGAAAATTGTACTTTTATTACCAAAATAACAACTTCATGCTTTTTTTCCGCACAGTAGGGCAAACAGAGACAACCGTATGTCCCACTGCGCTACTATAGTCTCAAATAAAGTATTGAATAATAAATAAAATTCTATTATAAATAGCTTAGTCTATCATAATTACAAACAGAAATTCTTTAGACATTTGTGGAAAAAATAAAATAATTTAACGCTTGTACCTTACACCGAAATTACCTTATAAATACTACTAACAAGCTCTCAACTCTATTTATTTAAAAACAAGGTTCAATTTACAATATTATCAGGCTACATTTCTCCTGGCAGGTTGCTTCAGGCACTCCATTCGTTACAATTTTTCTTTGTCACAAAGAGACGGATTCGGGTGGAATTAATTTCGCTAGGGGTTTTTATTAAGCGGTTTTTAAGGTGCTTCTGTTGGGACTGTTTGGATTTCTGTTTGAATGTTTTCAATATAAATGATTATTAATACGTCGTTGTGGTTCAGTAAGGTCAATGGGTGGTGATTGGGGGGTCGTGGCTTCAATTTTGAGAAAAAAATGGGTTCAGTCGAGGCGATGCGGCTCTACGTTTGACTGTTAATACGACGGTTGAGGTTTCGACTCTCACTCGGTGAAATGTTTTATTTTGGCTTCCTCCTCCTCCTCCTCCTTCTATCCTTTCCTTTTTTAATCCAGAAATGAGCAATATAATAGGTTCAAGCTGAATCCCATATATAGCAGGGTAGTTAGTACATAGGGAACCTAAAATTAAAACACTCTATTCCCTACTCACCGCCTAAATTTTGAGACTTTACGAGTTGAGTTACAGTCACAACCTGGAAATAATTAATTACTCGGATAGGCAATCGAACCCACATCCATCGTGTTCACAGTCTAATGCTGTGCCACTGTACCACGACTAACTAAATAAAAGATAGGGTCAAGATAAACATTCAAGACGTTCCCGTTAATTACACCGTCTACTATTCGGTAGGGGAAGTGGAGAAGTGAATAATTAACCAAACAGTGCTATTTACAATCTTTACTAAACTTAACAAAGTTAAGAATTTTCTGTATCCTTTTAAAATTCCTGTCGCGATCGCCGTGAACAGACAATACGTTTAGACTTGACGACTTAGATACGATTTTGATTCGACTGCACAGTGGAATCGATATCGCATAGTGATCAGTACTCTTGAATTTACGTATGGGAGTAGCAAATTTGATATTCTTTACTTTATGTAAGTTTTATAATTTTTTTAAGGACCTTTATTACCTTAATATACATACATTACCTTACGAAATAAAATAGCAATATTGCAAATAAATGATGAAGTAAAATTTATAAGAGGGCATCATAGCCTTTTTGTAAAATTCTGTAGTATTTCGACTGAATATATTTTTAAAATTATAATAAATAATTATAAAACTATGCGTATAAAATTCCATTTAAATTGTTACAATACTCTCTTACCCGTTACTTGTATTTCGTCCACTTCCACTAGATATAAAAGATGTCTGACAAAGATAATTAATTCCACTTTTGTGAACTAAATATTCTTACACATTTTTATACAATAAATAATAATATATAATTTAACAAAAATATATATAAATCGTATCGTTATATTTAAAAGGATACTTAATGCGGGCGTAAATAAAATTAATTGGCTATTCTGTCCGTACCTGTCGCTCGCTAACGAGGCTGTAGATTGAGTGGTTTATTGTTCTTAATATTAGCTTACTTATTATAAATGTGAAAATTACAATGTAAAACATTGAGTGCCGCTACTCAATACGTAATGTCTCGGAAATTGAGCGGAAAATGGGGAATGGAGTGTCTTAATTTTAGGTTTCCTATTCTATTCTGCTATATGCGGGATACAGCGTGAAGCTTAATTTATCCTGCTTTAATAAAAAAACAAATGACCAAGTCTAATTTACTTATGCTTACATAATACTTATCTAAGCAAATGAATATTATACTACTTACTCTTTTAATGTCCATGTTTATAAATCAGCATCTCAAGATCGATCTCAGATTTGAGAGTTGTTTATAGAAACGAGCCTAAAATTAGTGAAAATTATATGACACTTTACACATAACCAATAGTCGTTACCCATTTCCATATTCCATAAGCATCTTGGCATTAAACCTAAACAATATTTCCTTTATAGATTTCATTAAAAAGGATAAGACCGATAACTTTATCAAATTATCTCTATATAAAAGCCGTGGGTACAAATCTCATTTGGTCTGTTGGTCTCAAGCATAGCGACACCTGTCGATGGCGTTCAACCCAATGATACGTCATTACGAAGACCGATCCCCTAATCCCGGCTCACCTGCAGGGCTTTGGAGCGTAGCGATGGTTGGATGTGTCTGTTAATGGGATGGATGATAATGTTAGGATATATTTAGGATTTGTATGAAAGATTTGTTAAGTAAAAAAAAAAATTAAATCAGCTTCACGCTGTATCTCGCACACAGCAGGCTAGGCAGAGGGAACCTAGTGTTAAGACACTTCGTTATCCACTTTCTGCCGAATTCTGAAGGCATTGCGTGTTGAGTGGCAGAACTCAACGCCGCGCTTAGCCTCGACACCAGAGCGAAGAAATGGAAATATAAATTTAAGTAAATATTTCATCTCCTCGAGTGGGGATCGAACCCACAACCACTCGGTTGTACAGTCATTTGAATTCTGTAATATCTAGTAAAGAAGTCGTGTGATGTGACTCTTGACATTGGACTTTATTTTTACTGGAAACATGAATTTTACTTCGTTTTTAGCTTCACGGTTTATACGATCATGTATAGTAGGGTAGGAATATAGTGTTACGACACTCTGTTCCCCATGCATCACCCAATTTTCTAGACATTGTATTGAGAAGTAGAACTTAAACCTGTAGTTTTTGTCAATAAAGAGAAGATAACAAAATAATTCATTTCCCCAAGTGGGAAATTGAACCCACAACCCTTGCGTTTACAGTCAGTTAGATCTAGGTTCAAATTTTGCTTTTGTTTTCAAAAATTTAAAACGAAATATCCAAATATTTAACTATCTTCCCGTTCAAGTCGGTTAAATATAACACCAAGCTCGATTAAAGTTCAGGCATGCGTAGCACTTGAAAAGAATCGTTTAACTTACAACTGCGGTGAATTTGGTACTTAAGAAGTTCACCTGAACTTTTGAAAGTTACCAATTTTAATGAAAAAATAATTTCAATTTGCAAAGTCACGCGGAAAGTTGGTCGACGTCATTACCTCACCACATTTAAGGATGTCTTCCGAAGAATTTTCTTGTCAAATTTTCACTAACTTTTTGAATACAAATTTTGGCTTTCGGTGTTTTTACATGGACTTTGTATGTAAGTACTTTTAGGATTTATGTTTATGTTTTGTTTAAGGTGTTTGTTGGTGTGGGGCAGGTTTTTATTTTAAGTTTTAAGTTTAGGAAGGTGGATACTCCTATAGGTCCTAGTTAATATTGGTAGCTTTACGCTGTTTCCTGCATATATTAGAGTAGACAAAGGTATGATCTAAGTAGACCTAGTGTTGAGACACTTCGTTCGTTCACTCACGATTTTCGCGAGGTGTTAAATGTCGGAACTCTGTGTTTTTTGTCCTGTAACCAGAACGAGGATATGTAAATATTCCATTCCCTCGAGTAGAAATCGAACTCATAACTGCATTTTATTTAAATTTAAAATAATAATATGCAATTTAGTAAAAACAAACCATACTTTCTCGACCTTGAACTGATAATTTTGTGTAATCGTGTTTTTTAATTACTTAGCCTTAACTTTTTCTTTGTAAAAAATCTGGCGTAGGCTGTTTTTTTCAGGCAAGACCCTGGTGTCTCTGCCTTAAAATTTAATATGTTAAAAATATTTTAAAGTTTATTTACATTTGCTGACGAGCAACAAAATGATAGATAGAAACAAAAAGACAAAAGCGAAACTTGGCCCGCGGTGCAGGTGTTAATCCGGCGGCGATAGGAAAATTTTCACAGCAACTTCCGCAACTTGTGACAGCCCCCCGCGGGTACTGACTGATACAAGTAAGAAAATGTACTCCACTGTAACAATTTAGAAAATTATATTTTTATTTGACTATAAGATTTTAGGATATTATATTATAAAACATCTATGTTGCGACCGCGACAGGTTGTAGGTTCACTTCTCACTCGAGGAAATGAAATATTTAATATTTAATTTCTTCGCTCTGGTAACGAGGCAAAGCATGGCATTGAGTCCTGCTACTCAACAGTGTCTGTACAAGAGTGTCTTAATGGAAACGGAGTTTCTCAATCATCAACCAAGCACGTAAGTGCAGCACGAAACGACATCAGTCACGATATATTAAGTTAATGTTGTTTATAATAGTTCGCATAAGCCCATCACGCTAGCCTCCGCGTCGTCAAGCAACAACCAATATTATAATCACTTTGATCCACAATATGTGTTGCCCCTACACATATATTGCGGTTATAAGAAATTCAATCTGAAAAGATCATGTCATTACAGGCTTCGAAATATTATATTTATTTATTCATTATTGCACACATTTTTAGAAATAAAAAATATATGTACTAAAGGCGGGCTTAACGTTAAAAAACATTCTCTACCAGCCAACTTTGTTGTGTGGGAGATAATTATGTAAGTGTGCTCGATCATTTAAACTAATAGTTAACTGTGCAAACAAAAAAAAACAATACAATATGATATACACAAAATACAATAACTTACAATACACATACACAAATATATAAACTATAATAAAATGAACTATTAATAAAAAAATAAAATATAATAAAATAAACTACTAAATATATAGACTATAATAAAATAAAATAAACTACTATATAATAAGTACGAGTCTTTATGTACATCATATATTATTATAGTACTGTAATACTTGACAGTTGGACTGAACCGTTGCCTTTCGTCAGCTACCCTTTCTCCATATATATATGACGGTTGCGACACTCAGGACCTCCATACGTAAATGACTCCGAATCAATATGATATCAAAAATATGTTGATTATAGTATTTATAATGAACTATGCTCATTATGTGTATTGCCATCCATATTATTACTATTTTTATTTATTTATTTTACTATTCATACCAAAGGTAGAAGCTGTTATATTCTCAACATTGTGCTTTATTTTTTACCACAGCGAAACTATGAAAAAAGTCGTTCCTTACAAGTAGAATCACTACAAATGAGTGCTACTTCTCCTACCTAACACACACATTGTGAAGTATATTAGTTATGTGACCTAATATGTCTAAAGAGAACAATCCGTAGCTTTAGTGGTATCATATTTGTAACGTGAACGTACGTACCAATTTCGTATAAATACTGACTCCTCATCTACAACCAACTCTTAATTGATAACAAGTATTGTTTTTAACCATTCTTTAAACACCCAACGTTCACCCTTTCATCCTATCCATTATCCTACGTATAAGCTCGCTTGCGGCGTAAGTCTAAAATCGTGTTTGATCCGGTTCGGCCCGCCCTGAACCGGAATAATCCGGTCCACCTGATCCGCCCCGACTTGCGGCGGCGCTTGTTTGCTTGCTACCAAGTAAACTCTTCTGTTTATATTTTATTTTATTTATTTTGTTAAATAAAATAAATGTTTATGGAGACATATATAGATATTATGTGTTGGGTTGATGAACAAGAGCAGCAGTTTGTATTGAATTTCTGTGTGTGTCTATCGACAATTGCCTACTCTAAAGAACTCTATCTTTAGCTATTCTCATCTTTCCGGACCAGCTTACTTTTTTAATGTCCTTTTCCTATAGTTCTTTTCCCGTTGTTACTATTACTTCATTTACTATTTCTTGGGTACTATTCTGTCCATTTCCTTTTTACATTTTGCGTACTATTTACGCGTTCTCAAATTTAGTTTTATTTATTTATCTATACTTATATTATAATGCTGAAGAGTTTGTTTGATTGAACCCGCTAATCAACGGAATGATTGATTCTTTAAGAAAGAAATCTTTAGTATAAGATAATCCACAATTATATCGAGGAAGGTTTAGGGCTATATAAAATAAAAAAAATCGCGTGCTTAGAATGTGTCATGTGTCATACACAACTTTTAAACTTATAGTCACTAGCCCACTGGAGCTAGCTGCGTGTAAAAGATAGTTGTCTAAAATCTTTCGTACTAAAATTATTTTTGGAATCTGGATTGGCCAGTCTTGTCGCAGGGCCACGTTGTGATCGATTGTAGCTTCGATTCCCGTCGAGGGAATTAACTATTTGATATTTTCATTTCCTCGTTCTGGTATCGATGCAAAGCGTGGCATTAAGTCCGTCACTCAATATGCAATGCCTCCAGAACTCGGCAGAAAATGGGGAATTAGTAGTAGTTTTATAAGTACGGAGTATCTTAACTCTGGGCTCCCAGGTTCCCCTTGCCTTCCCTTCCGTGTGGAAAAAAATACTTGATTCATGTAAAAATTATACATAATATATCACAAATATATTAAATAGATATATGTAATATATAATAAATTAATTCAATTAATTTAACATTGAATTAATATATTATCGTAAATTAATAAAAAAAAATAAAAACATAGGGGGCCGTTCAAGTATTACGTAAGCAGTTTTTTTGCAATTATTGACCCCCCCGTCCCCTATGTCATCAAAAATAAGCAATTCTCTTACCCCCTCCCCCAATGGTGACGTAAACATTGGCATATAATTTTTTTTTAAGGTATTTTTTATTGATATTTTATTTGCATCTCCATATATAAAAGGACATGTTCCCAGTGACCGAGGTAAGACGCACGCACAGCCGTAACCGCTGATAGTAGAAACGTGAAATTTGGACAGATTTATATTTTCGAATTCTGGAAATACACTAAGGGAATTTGCAAAATTTTAACTCTAAAGGAATGAAATAGGGGTTGAAAGTTTGTATAGAAAAAAATTGAAATCAGCACCGATTTTTATAAAACTTTAAATTCAGACTCTTAAAAATATTTCATTAAACATGTGTTTCGTGGTTTATTGTAATTCACCCCGTAAGGGTGCAAATAAGAGGTTGAAAGTTTGTATGGAAAAATCCTTAAATCGCCACAGATTTTTATAAAATTTGAAGTATAGACTCTCGACAATGTGCCATTCCCGCTAAATAGATGTAATAAACTTATATATTATATTATAAAACTAATAGTTATATTGTCTACCATATATACGTCTACCAAATATAGCCATAATCTCTTCTCTATTCTCTTCTCTATATTATATATAATAAGACAGTAAAAATATTTTGTCTGTACATTTAGTAATTTTGACTGAAATTGATAGAGGGACACTTAAAAAGAATAATAGAAAACAAAAAGATTTTTTTTTGAATTTCTTGTCTGTCTGTCGACATATTTTTGTCCACATTTTTCTCTGAAAGTACTGAACTGATTTACTTGAAAATTGCTTTGTTTTAACTCAACTTAACTACTAAAGTTTAGTTCATCAAAATCAGTTCATTAAAAAAAAAGTTATCGTCATTTAAAAGAAGTCGTAATTAATTCAACACAGGTATAAAGAACGATCTTGAAAGAAATATCAAGTAAATACAAAGATTTTTTGGTTGGTTCGTTCATATAATATATGTAACTAATTTAAAAACTGTACAGGAGTTAATTTGCAATTATTACAGTTATTTTACAAAGAATATTATGAATCCTTCAAATCAATAATTTAACACTTAAGGCTGTTTCTGAGTGAGTAAATTAAATTATTCACTGACATCAGCACATTTAACAGAGGTTATATAGGTAAAAAGAACATAAAGTTACAAAAATATATACATATAATAAATAATTAGCTTTATGTATATTTTATAAATATCAAATATCAACAATGGCCGTATTTTTTTATTTAAAACAATCAAAAATTCTTTGACGATAATGTCGTAAAATAATCATATTAGAAGTCATTATAGTTGTCAATCAATTCTGCTTATTAAATCAATATTCATGTATTTTAAGCGGGCGAAGCCGTGGGCGAGCCGCTAGTAATATATATGAAAAAATAAATGACTTCTGCTTACGTAATAACTAGCTAGACCCCCCCACCCCCCATGTCATCAAAAATAAGCAAACCCAAGGCCCCCCCGCCCCCCTACAGTGCTTACGTAATACTTGAACGGCCCCTAGATAGATAAAAGTTTTTAATGCACACATAAAGGAAATAAAGCATTTTACAAGGAAAAAAATAACAAATATAAAATGGAAAGTTAAAGGTAGTTTGCAAAGGAGATATCACAATCAATCAATCAATCAGCTTCGAGCTGCATCCCATATTAGTGAATAATATTAAAAAAAACGACTACTGTTCAAAATACTTTAAAAGATTTCTTAAAACATCACACTCTATTTAGAAGGGTTCTTTTAAACTCTAACAGTAAAATACCTTAAGGCAGTAATGATTCGATTACCTTTCATCCCTTCCCAGATTGCAAGGGGTGGTTAAAAATTGCTTGGGGGTTCAAAATACCTGGCTAATTCATGCAAACGAATGCAAGCCAATTAATTAAGAGCAGTCCGACTGCGTTGCGCTCAGAAATCTGCTGCCGTCAGACGTGTAGGGAGTTCCACATGGAGGGGAGAATCGTTGCGATTTTTGTGATGGTATTAATGCGTATAATGTGTTTTAATATCCCATCAAAACTATAAATGTGAAATGAGAGCTAAGTTCAATATTGAATAATGTGTCGTTCTCGACTTTACCGACAAAAGATTCGAAGATGTATATGGGTGCCAAGTTTCGTGTTAGTTTGGTATGTAATTAAAGCATATGTAGCGTGTCTAGATATATGTAATGATATGTAAATGAATAGAGATTTATCTTTTATACATAGGTATATTATTATTAGATATTTTAAATTAGAATATAATATTTTAAGTTCGCCACTCATTCTCGCTCGCCTTCCTGTATGAGGCATACAGTGTGAATCTATAAAAAAATAAGAATAAATAGATACATGGGAATGTGAAAAATACAAAAAAGCCAATAAACGAAGAATTCCAATCCTTTAAGTCCAAAAGCCACTGGCCACAAAAACGCAAGGTATTTTACCGTTCGTCTGAAACGTCTCCGATTACACTAATTAATATCGCAGAATCTCATCATTCTGCAACGGGAGTCTGTAAGATTGAGGTGTTCCATTATGGATTTTTTCCTGCTCTATTTGATGAAAAGTTGTTATTAAGTGTTAAAATTTTTATTATTTTTGAATGTCGGTTTTTTTTTAATTTCTTCTATTTTGTAAATTTTTATAATATATTTTTAAATATAGCGTTTTATGAAGCTCCTCAAGATACGTTATTTTCAATCGACCTCGTAGAAAAAAATAATGTTGTAAATTCAGATTACTCTTAAAATTTCTCTCTCTCTCTCTCTCTCTCTCTCTCTTAAAAACAAAGGTTGTGGG
The DNA here is from genome assembly GCA_018249695.1 of Heliconius erato demophoon. Taxonomy (NCBI): domain Eukaryota; kingdom Metazoa; phylum Arthropoda; class Insecta; order Lepidoptera; family Nymphalidae; genus Heliconius; species Heliconius erato. The sequence goes on from DWQW01000539.1 coordinate 14,425, forward strand.
TTCGATCGTCACCCAGGCAAATTAATTATTCTAGTTTCTCTGCTCCAGAAAGACGAAACATAACACTAAGTTCCGTCACTTAATATGCTATAGTCTCAAATACGGAGAGCGCCGAACAAAGTGTTATAACATCAGGTGTTTTTACCTTGTTTTGCGAGTTAAAGCGTGAAACTGAATAAAAACATAGACATATATATACATATAATGCCTAATAATTTTTATATTTCACATTTCAATTGTCAAAATCAAATTTAAACAACCATTCTATTATATCAATAAAGCTAAATCTACACGATTTATCCTTCATATTTCCCAATACAACGTGAAATATCGTAACAAGTACAAACGACACATGGTCCGGTACATTAGTTACGGGAATGAGAGTGAAATTGCGTGTTTAGACACACCGAAGCCACTCGGGTCCACTGACTGCGGGCTATTTGTCAGCAGTTGAGAATAGTGTTGGCCTTTTATTTTACGTGTAGTGTTCAGAATATTATATGAAAATATATCTGAAACTGTTGTTTGACACCGTGGCGTGGCTGATTATGTTCACAAGATGGTCTTGGGTTCGATTCTCAGTTGCGTAAACATTTTTGTTTAAATTCACAGTTTATTCCACATTACATATAACAGGTTAGGCAAAGTGGATCTAGTATAAATACACAATACATTCCGCCCCATTTTCAAGACACGCGTTGACTGGCTTTGTATTGTTACCAGAGTCGAAATCGAACTTACAACTGCCACATTTATAATCACACGATGTCCACTGCGCCATAAAGACGCATATATATTTTTAATATAAATTTATTTATTGAAGAACCGTATAACAAAAGTGTCTAATATAGGTACATCACTAGAACGCATCTGCGTGAAATCAGAGCACAGTTTTCCCAGTCGAGTCCGCAAGATGAATGGTGTCTTCGGGATAGTTTTATAACTCGCATTCACCTTTGCTAGAAAATATTAACTTCAAAATGGTTCTATTTACATTACATGAGCATTCGTAGCTTTAAGAAGAATGAAGGAATTGTAGTCAGTGTTTAATAAATATTTTAAAATATAAAGATTATGTGAGTTATTAATGATAATTTATCAAGATAAATAGAAATAAGAGACCGTGGCGCAGAGGCACAAGCGTAAACGCGTTGGTCGTGCGTTCGCTTTCCACTAGGGGAAATTAAATATTTTATATTTTCTTTCCTCGCTCTCGTAAGGGGGTAAAGCGCGACCGACGTTAAGTTCCACCATTCAACACGGAATGTCTTAATACTAGGTTCCCAGGTTGCGTCTGTCTACCCTGCTATGTACGGGATACACCGTAAATACAGCTAAAAAAAAAAAGTAGTTGCTTATTAGTTAGCGATCGACCGAACGAACAAACTTATAAAAGATACTGATGATGTGCCCTTATTATTTTTTTATATAAAATTACAATATGGTTTTATAAGACAAAAACGACATTTTATGATTTTAGACATTTTAAAAAGAGCAATGTACCAACCATTAAAGTCAAGAAATAAATAATAATATCAAGAAATAATATATGATAATATAACAAAAATACCAAATACAAAAACAAAATAGGTGCGTCTAGCCCTGACTAAGACGAATGTTCCGCGATGATTGCGAAGATACCCGTACAGTGGAGGTGATCGTAGGGTCGATAGTGGCGCAGATTTAGATTTTGATAAGCTTTGCATTACTATGTGTATAGAATTTTAGCTGATGCTGACGGTGTGAGGTTCAAATTATATATAGGGGGGGATGATTGTGTTCAAGAAAAGAACTCGTGATAGAAACGTGAAAATAGTGGATTCAAAACAACAAATATTCTCGTTTTTTTCTTTTTTTGCTTAACTCTACAAACTACTGAGAAAGGGAATCTTTTTTGCTGATTATGTAGCTTGCAGGAATTAAATGAAGTTTTTCAGTCTACTAAAATTTTTGTATGTAATATGTATGTACTTAATAAATACAGCAATTTATAGTCAATCCCTTCATACGTAACATACAACTTAACAAAACGCCTAATAAAATCAACCAAATAGCAAGTATTTTAAGCCACAAACTGTCCCAAGCTCACGTAAGCCATTACGTACAAACTAAACGATCACCGGACCTCATTACGTTTTGCTACCCCCCCAAATAGGGAGGGGAAGAGGGTAAGTAAGTGACTCCGAACGGAAATAAAGGTGCACGCGACTGGAGGTAATGTTAATTGAATTTCTGCAGACGCGTGGATAGTGATGTGGTATAGTTAATATCGATAGTCTAATTATTTTTTGGTATTTTAATAAATATTTGAATATTTTGTTTCCATTTTGAGTTGAGTTTCGTAAATGTCAAAGTAGTAAAGCTGTTGTTATATGAATTGTAGAAAAAGATCATTTCATTTTCATTCTGCATTTTACACCACAAAACAATAATTAAAAATTATTGCACAAACGCGTTCGATATTTTTAACGATCAATTTTTATTTTTATTTGCTTAGGTATTATAAAAGATACCTTCACTTCATTTAACTTCTTTTTATATTAAAAGTAGATTAACATAAAAGAATAGGTAAAGTTAGACTGAAATTGAGACATTCACTTCTTTATAAATAAATATAATCAATTGTTAAACAAAAAATAATACCTCTATAATTAATTACAAACTATCGAATCAATACGTCACTCAAATCGCCCGCCGAGTGATACCTACGCGGCCGCTACGCAAGATTAAACGTCACCAACCGTCAGATATTTCCTACAGAAGAGGGTAGCTACCACCCCCCCTCCCCACCACGTCTTAATATTATTATATAAAATTCAAGTTTTCTTAACAAAAGTGCAAATAAATATAAAATCACCTGCTGTGAATGGGGTTTCAATTGTGTGGTTATTCTTGTTGAGCTTTTATAGGTATTAGACAAAGCTTTTTTAATAGGTCTGAAAGGGACGTTTTTTTTTGGGCCAAAATTACATAAAGTAAATTCGTTCTATTTTTTTAATGTAAAATACTTCTATAATATAAACATAAAATAAAATGAAAAAGAAAAAATATCTTTTAGAATCCTTGAATAAATAAACGGCGAATGGTGTGTATCATCTGCCCTTAGGTAACATAAAATTTAATAACATTTATTAATAAAAGCAGTTTTTCCTCTTTAAGAGAGTACGAAGAAAGATCTTATTTTCAAAATATTCTGTTATTCATTTTTCGCCTAATATTATGACCTCACATATTAGTCGGGGCAGAACGCCGCGCCAGAGTAAGAAAATGAAAATAATTCAAGCGATCATTCCATCGACTGGAAATCGAACCCACAACCATCGTGATCTATTGAACCACGGTGGCCATGTAACTTTTCTGTCTCTAATACATGCTGTAATATTAATATTTTAGGAAATGTATTTTAGGACACCAAGACATAAGTAGAAAGACAAAATAAAATTTTATATTAAAAATATTTATTAGCTAGTCCAGATAGCAACCAAAAACTAAAGGATTTTAATCGAGCGGAGAATTAAGTGATATGTACTGCAGAAAGCGGAATGACATTATACGATTATATATTGAGCCTGTCGAGGCACAGCAATACAGCATTAGATTTTAAACGCGCTTTGGTAAGTAGATAAAAAGCGGCGTAGAGTTTTGCCACCAGGTTTCCCAGGTTTCCTCTTCTGTTATATGCAGGTTACGGCGTAAGGCTAGACAATTAATCTTTATATATTATACATAACATTACATTTACACAGGAACCTTGTCCTAAGACACACCGATCCCCATTTTCCACAGAATTTTCCGAGGCATTACGTATTGAGTGACGGAATTCAACATCGGGCTTTTGCCTTGGTGCCAGAGCGAAGAAATGAAAATAATAATTTATTGCCCCGAGCGGGGGTCGAACCCACTATCGTCATCTAACAATCACACCCTGGTGCCCTTGCGCCACGATGACCGTATATAACACGTCAAAATAAAAAAAATCTAACCTCCTATAAATTTAAACATATTCTCAATTGAAAAAATCTTGGGATTAAGCACTACCATGTGAAATTTCACACAAATAACTGTGACAATTTCACTTTTCAATATAAACGTTTAGAGGATTTCCAAGAGGATTGTTCAAGTGCCGTAACACGAGAGCAATTTTTAGGGCAATTTCTTTCAATTTCACCGCCATTTGATGTTTCCCGTTAAGTAAAGGTGCGGCGGCCTGGGCACGTAGTCAGCAGGTAATCTATGACCACTTAAGCTTTTACTCCTAGCTTTTAGGTACGTTTTTATTTTATTCTAGATTTTATTGGAGACGTTGGTTTTAGTGTTAGTTGATTTGTGATCAGTTGAGAATTTTAGTTCGATGTCGTTGAGGTGCAATGGAACGGTGATTGGCTGACTGTCTCAGTCAGAATGGTTGTCAGTTTCATGCTGTATTCCCGTACACAATAGGGTAAGGAGAGAACCTTGTGTTAAGGCACTTCTATACCCGTGAAACTAATGGTTATATTTAAATTATTTTTATTTGGTCACTTACTCTATATAATATTACACTTACTTAATTGCTCGTTTACCTTGTCTTTTCTATATAAAAAAAATAAAAATTACATAAAAAATATTTATATTTAATAAAAAAAAATAAGGAACCAACTTGGTACATCTTTACGACGCTTCACTACGATTTTTAGATATTATTGATTTGTTGTCGGAGCGAGAAAATGAAAATTCTCTAAAGTACGAATCGATCCCGCAACTGTCGCAACTGTCGCCACGACGGTCTCAATTTTAAGGTAAACGCCATACATATATGGCTACGGATACTATACTAAATTCATATTTACATACATTCAATACAAAAAAAAAAACAAAACAAAAAGAAAATATATACGATAAAATCAAGAAAGCAATCTGAACCAATAAAACAAAATCAATCTTGCAAGAAAGGAAAATAATAGTGTTTATTTCACAAATAATAACCACGTAAGCACCTGTACTGTTTGGTTGGCTAAAAGGTTTGGTTGTGTCGAGTTACACTCGCCATCACAGTATCGGTTACTCGTCGATGCTTAAACTACTAAAAATACGTTTTTCTTGTATATCATTGTTTTTGTTTTCTTTATATCTTCTTCTGTAGCATGGGTTGAGGGAACTTGGGAACCTCGTGTTAAGATACTTTGTTCCCATTAAGACACTTCCGTTGTCCTTTTCCTCGAATTTTTTAATTATTGACAATTTGTTTGTCTAGATATTACGTGGGAGTAAGGTATTCGAGATAATTGTTTTTTATAAATCAATAAAAAATAAATAAATCAGCTTTATGCTGTATCCCGCACACAGCAGGGTAGGCAGACGGACAATAGTGTTAAGACACTCCGTTTCCCACTTTCCCATCGAGGGTTGGAGGCATTGCGTGTTGAGTGGCGGAATGGAGGCCAGTTGTGGCGCAGCGGCACGAAGTGTGACTGTAAAACCGACTGGTTGTGGGTTCAATACCTCCAGAATTCGGCAGAAAGTGGGGAACGGAGTGTCTTAACACTAGATTTTCTCTGCCTACCCTGCTGTGTGCGGGATACAGCGTGAAGCTGATTTATCTTTTTAAAATAAAAGTAACTGGCTTGAGTAACAATCGATCCCGTTTTACGCGGGATACAGCGTGAAACTAAAATAAAAAGTCATATTTCTAATCATCACGTATACAGCCACTGTCCAACTGCGCTAAAATAGCGCCAAGTAAAGTTGCAACAATAAAATTAATGTATTTTTCAACACTTATTTCTACCTTATGAACAAGGATTCCTTCACGATTGGAGAAAAAAACTAATTGTTTTTCAAATCGAATTCATCCATCACGGTCGGACGTTGATTGAGATTTTCTTTTTGTATTGTTACAGAACTTTTGTTTATTTACATTTAGTATTGTTTTAGTATACATATTAATATTCTTTGGTTACTTTATTGTCCAGTTAAGACTTGAATATAGTCTTGAAGTCTAAGCCCTAATAACAATTTTATGTTTCTTTAAATATTTCATGAGATACGAACAAAGAATAAATAACCAAAGTGTAATAAAGTGGGGAACGGAAGTGTCTTAAGACTAGGTTCCCAGATTATTTCTGCTTACCTTCCTATATGTGGAATTCAGTGTAAAACTTAAAAAAAACTTAATAACTTAAAATTGTAACTGAGGCTAACGTGGCTCAGGGTCTGATTGTAAATGTCTTGACATTAGGCTGTCTGTGCCTAACCTGCTATATGTGGAGTAATGCATAAAGCTGAAAAAGAAATTAAAACTTAAAATCAAATTAAATTAGCTTCACGCTGTATCCTGCATGCAGCAGGGTAGGCATAGGGAACCTAGTGTTAAAACACTCCGTTCACTACTTTCCACCGAGATCTGGAGGCATTGCGTATTGAGCATTGACTCTATACCAGAGCGAAGAAATGAAAATATAAATTTAAATAAATATTTTATTTACTCGAGTGGGGATCGAACTCACAACCATTCGATTTTACAGTCATACACTTGTGCCCCAGCGCCACCACTGGACTCTGTAAAAGAAATAGAGATGTATATAATATATAAATTGTATAAAAGGTATAATACCTCCGCAAGTAACAATGTCTAAGGGACTGACCGGCTATTATCCGAGTTGTGATGTTAACATTTTATGGACATGCTCGTGAATCTATATATTTTTAAAAGAAATTAGTAGTATCTGTATTTTGCAACAATTATCTTATAAAAGTATTATAATTTTCTTTATTTATTAATTTATACAGAGGCCAGTCGTAGGTCGTGTTGAGTGGCGGAACTCAACGCCGAGCTTTTTGCCTTGGTGCCACAGTGATGCAATGAAAATATTAAGAACTAACAATTCATTTTGTCGATTGGGGATCGAAGCCACAACAGTCACACACTTGTGCCTCTGCGCCACGACGGCCTTTCTTTTTAGTAGTTTTCTTTAAGTTTTACGCTATATTCCACAAAATAATCAAAATAAAATGATGTCCTATTTATTACATTTAGATACAAACACTGTAGTGGTATAGCTGGATAGCTTCTTCTGCGGCTGTTGTGGATCCCACTCGGAGGTATATATTTAAGTTATTTTCATAAACATGTTCAAGTGAAACTATTGTGGCGTTATACTCTTCCAATTCAACACGCAATGTCCCGAAATTTTTTCTAAAACGGGAGAATAGAGAGTCGCGATCGAGGTTTCCTTCTGCATACCCTACTTTATTAATAACCGAGGAAATAACTTTGAGTGTATCACGCTTTTTCCGCATATCCATACAAAGATCGCGTCGTCCGTCCGTAATTGGCGCTATCAGGAAGTGGCAGGGCATAGAGTTCACCTATCGAGGTGGTCCGGTCGAGCGTGAAACCTGCACGGAACGATGAAAGAAAACTAACCGCAGCAAATGTTGCGGCCAAGATTAACTATTCGAAACTTTTCTTTAACTCCGAGGATATGCTTTTATAGCCGACTAATGAGTTGGGTTTGTGGTGATTGATGTACTTGGTATTTTTGTTTTTTATGTATAATTTGGAATTGGGAGAGTAAATCTAATGACACTACCCTCCTTTCTTCATTTTCTAAGCATTTTAGGATCATCAATCAGGCATTTTGTATTTTCACAATTTTCAAATCAATTCACACAAAATTCTGAATTAATCCTTAAATCAATTTTATTTAATTCTTATTTAGAAAACGTATAAAAATTTGGACGTAGCAGGACCCGAACCCGCGCTTCCTGGAAACCGACCAGGCGCTCAGACCACGTTCATTCAGTCATACGTTCTCTATTTTTCTTTCCTAAGTGTGGAATAACACTTTAAAAAAAATGTTGAAAATTTTATTTAAATTACGCACTAGAAGAAGATTTTCACATAATATAGTATATTCAATGGTTAGTCAATGTATTTATTAGCAATAGCCTCTCAGTTGTTGTTGTACGTTTGTGGGAATTGGATTGTTTTTTGCATCAATTTTCATATTTTCTAATTTAATAATTTACTTTAGTATTTGTTTTCTTTGGAGATATAAATAAATTGAAGATAAAATAAATAAATAAATATATAATAGTGTCATACAAAAACCATTTTAACAAAACCTCTAATAGTCCAATATCACAACCCTAACTCACATATATAGGAGTACGAGTAAGTAAGGTTAAACCGAACATTTTTAAGCTTCTACAAGGTACTGTATAAGAGAGGGCTAAAAGGCCGTCGTAAAGGCGCCGCAGAGCGATTTGTAGGCCCAATCGACTGTCAATGAATGGATGTACCACTCTATGGTTGGGAGGAAATGGATTCGAAGGTAAATTTTGTATAAAGCCTACCTTTTGTAGTGTGTATATATGTAAATTGTTGGAGTGTTTGGTACTGTTTTTGTAAATTAAGTGATTAAAACGCTGCTTCACGTTTTTTCCCACATAATAGGCATGCGTATAACAGCATCAAAACTAAAAAAGTCAGAATGAGGCCAGTCGTGGCGCAGCGGCACAAAGTGTGACTGTAAAACCGACTGGTTGTGGGTTCGATCCCCACTCGAGGAGATGAAATATTTACTTAAATTTATATTTCTATTTCTTCGCTCTGCTGTCGAGGCAAAGCGCGGCATTGAGTACTGCCACTCAACACGCAATGCCTCCAGAATTCGGCAGAAAGTGGGGTACGGAGTGTTTTAACACTAGGTTCCCTCTGCCTACCCTGCTGTGTGCGGGATGCAGCGTGAAGCTCATTTAATTTATTTTTTTAAACTGATAAAGCCATGGTTGAGAACAGAATGTCTTAACACTTTCAACTCCCTACCCAGCCATACTGCGTGAAACTGAAAAAAAAATAGAAAAAATATACTGAACAAGCGCATACTAAATACATTAACAATATAACTAAACTTACTGAACTAAGAAAAAAAAGCCGTAAAACTTCCACCGACTCCACCAAAGCTAGTTAAAACAGTAAACAATATCTGGTCAGGTCCCCAGGCTCAGCGGTGAGCGACCGTCGTTCCACTTAATAATATTTTTCACCTTGTTTCGCTTTCCAATTTTCCGCAAGTCACTCTCGGGGGTAACGGGCCGTGTTTTGATTTAGAAATGCGCCAGTGACCGTCTTGTCTGTGTTTAGACGTGTACGATACGATTTTCTTTTTAAATATTTTTGTTCCCTCCACTCACCCTAAATGAATTTAGGGTGAGTAGAGGGAACCTGGGAACCTAGTGTTAAGACACTCCGTTCCGACCGAATTTTGGAGGCATTAAAGTTTTTTTGATTTGATTGTAATTTGTAAAAAAGGATTTTTAATATTTGTGAAATCGATGTTTTGATAATATAATATCATACAATTTTTTTTAACAAAAATATTACCACTCGAGACTTATTTTTATAACCAATCAAATTTTACTTATTAAGAAAACGTATAAAAATTTTGAACAATGCGGGATTTGAACCCGCACCTCTAAAAATGTTTTATACACTTTCTTAACAAGTAAAATTTGATTCCTAAGTGTCGAATAACACTTCAAAATGTTTAAAAACAATCAAATCTTTCCAAGGAGCGATGTAATATTAAAATAGGTCCACTCTATTTATTATTCTTTATTTCTTTTGTAAAAAAACCTGTTAAAAAAAATAAACTGTCAATAATGCTTATGGATTATAAAGCTATTTCTTAGGTTGTTTAATTTTACAACATTCTAAAGTATTGGTAAATACATACTTATGAAAAAAAAATATGTGAGTCGTCACTTGTAAAAGCGTCGGTTTCGTATCTTTTAAGTTGTACTGACATCACGTCATCACCATTTTATAGTAAAAGAATAAAGAAAACTTAATTTTGTGATGAGTCATTCTTTTTTATAGAATAAAAATATTTATAACATTATATGTATTAATAAATTTATACCTACCTCTATACTAAATATTATAAAGCTAAAGAGTTTGTTAGATCGAACCCGATAATCTCAGGAACTTCTGGTACAAATTGAAAAAAATCTTTTTTGTTATATAATCCATTTATCTAGGAAAGTTAAATAGTATATGAACTCAATGTATCTATAGTAAAAGTAACCTTGGTAATATTAAACTTGACACATACTCAGCTGTATATCGTCTATAGAGGCCAGTCACATGTGACTGTAAATGCGACAGGTTCGATTCTCACTCGAGGAAATGTAATATTTAATATTTTAATTTCCTCGCTCTGGTAACACATGCAAAGCCTCGAGAATTCGACGGAAAGTGGGAAACGGAAGAGTCTTAATGGGAACGGAGTCTCATAAACACAAGGTTTTTAGTTTATTTTTGACGTCATATTTCTATCGTTACATCTGCATCTAGCTTACTGTAAAAGAAATGACCGCAAAAAATATTATTTTTAAACTATTATCCACTTCGTTTGATCGCTTTTGCTTGTATCGAATATAGTTTTTTGTTACACTTTGGTATACTTATATGGCCGATGTCAATTGACAAATGGCTATTTCGTATCGTTATTTAAAAGGTATTTCATGAAATTTGCGGAAATATGATTCTTAGATTAAGTTTTAAGATCTTAGATTATGTTTTGTGTAAATGCGACGGTTGTGGGTTCGGTTCCCTTGTAGTGAAATATAATATTTAATAAAGTCTTATGAATTCAGAATCGGATTTTAAACCTACTACCATCTCTTAAGTTCAATCACGACGTAGTTTTTGAAGAAAACAGAGAATAATAAATAGAAATAGAATTACAAAAATTGACAACTTGAACTTTCAAAGTTTAATATTGGCTTAGTATCTCGCTGTAAGAGATCACAGAGCAATACAGGTAAAGAAAATCTAATTTACCAAATTGAATTACACCGTCCACTACCACTAGCGGATATATTTCTATTTCAAGTGCCATACTGACATGTTATTGTTGGAAAGATGACATTTTTATGGATGATTCTTATTGAACCGATGAAAGGTATAGGGGAGTATAATATTATTATTTTATTGTGAAACTTCGTGTTTTTAGATGGTTTTGGCTTGTATGTGTGTGTATGATTTGATCTTTGGGAAGATTATCATTATTTTAAGTGGTTGTTTAATAAAAATGACGAAATCTATTATTATTTTGACGAATTGTATTGGTAATATATAGGTAAGGCTAATTGGGTAAGTTACTAAATCATTATATATAATTACTTTTTTGCTTTACGTTACCGCTTAAAACAGGGTACGTAGAGGGAACCCAGTGTAAGGACTCTCCGTTTGTTACGCACTGTCTAATTTTCAAGATATTGCGTGTTGAATGTCGAAACTTAATGCCGCGCTTTCTCGACTTATCAAGACAAAGAAAAGGTAATTATTAGTTGTGGTTTTGATGAGTTTTCGTGGGTTCGATTCGTTCTCCGGCTGGCTCTTTAACTGTACCATGACAGCGTCAGCAAAAATATGAATATTAAATTCACTTACCAAAACGGCCAAACTCTTAGAACTCTATAGATAATTAGTATAAAATATAGTATTACACGAACATCAACATATTATAGTTTAAGGGGCGGTTGCGTATTATTTATCGGATGTGTCATATCGGCCTTATGTCGTTGTAATGCCGGTTAATACCAGGTGGCATGTGTCAGAACTAGCCGCTTAGCCGCGTAATCCCAAAACCCGCATGTCCTTGCTACATCACTTTGACATAGTTTTTGTTTGAACTTACAAACTATCTGGGATCGTATGAAATGTGTATATGTATGTAAATATATTTTATATGTGTCATTGGGGTATATTTTTGTTTAATGTTTTGTTTACGGAAATTATGTGCTTACATGTTAGTATCCGGAATGTCGCATAGTGTAAACGTGATGATTGTGGGTTTGATACCCACTCGGAGATGAATTATTTTCGTATTACCGCTCTGGTAAGAAGACAAAGCGATGATACCTAAAAGTTGGTCAAGGCTACCTCTATCTATCCTGCCTTCAAGGTTTGTTTTCTTCGTTACTAAAATTTGTTACTGCTTTTTTATTGGAAATAAAATGTTAATAAGGACTTTAATTGTTTGTATTTTTCTACATAAATCCAATTTATATTTTCATAGTACATGTGTTTGTTTTTTCCTATTTATATTGTTGCTCATTATAAAAATCGGACACTTAAATACACACATTGAAGTTAGAGTTGTCGATATTATTTTTATATCGTTATTTGAGACTTGCAATTATTGCTACATTAATTCATGTACTAGGATTATACAAAAAAAAACAACATGTACTTTAGTCACGCATTGACTTGATTGTCTAATTAATTTAACTTAAACTTCAAACTTAATAATTATTATTATAACGGCAAAAAATAACAATAAGAATAGAGAATATACCAACATATATAGACATATAGACAGTACATCTTAGATAATTCTTTTGCGTTCAAAGTGGGTTCAATTTGTATCTGGGGACTGAATAATAAATATATAATAAATTTTTTTGCTCGTTTAGTAACAAGCCAAACCGCGGCATTTGGTACTGCTACTCAACACGCAAAGTTTCGAAAATTGGACGTAAACCTTAAGATGAAAGTTAATAATATGTATTAATTCTGACAATGTAATACAAAGGTTGCAAGCATTTAAACGTTCGCACACGCCCAAAATTATCTGATTATCTGGCGCAGATGGCAGTAAAAAGTAACTGAAGTGTGCAGAGCTCACCTCAGCAAAATGCAATTAGATTCGTCTCGGGAGACTGACGCGACTCGCATTTTTAGGCTAGGGGTCGATAGTAAAGTTATATTTCCAAATGTTATTTAAAAAACAGCAATAATATATTTATTTATTTCATAATCACTACTTATTTAATCTTTACACAAATTAAAATAAAAAACAATTCCGTGTGGCTTACTTTTTATTTTTTTCTGTATTGCTTAATAATATATTTTTGTTCTGCTTATCGTAACGTAACGTATTTTATATTTATAGGGATTATTTTTGTTTGCTTTAAATTGCCTTATTCTTGCCGCTTAGCGAACTGTGTTACTTTTTTGGCATTTATTTAACCTTTAAGCTATATTCTGTCTATAGCGAGATAGCGCTATAGATATAGCAATGTCGACGGTATTTTTCTTCTATCACTAATTATAAAAATATAATAATATATAAAAACAAATGAAGTACAAGATATGTACATAACAAATGAAAAACATAATTTTCTAATTCTATTTTTAAAGAGTGATTTTTTTCGCATATGGCCAGGAAAAATAGAAGAATCCAATATTCAAAGGCAAGAATGAAATAATTTTAAAATATTTTAATGATTTGATACCATTTTACTTACAAGAAATAATTTTGTTAAATGAATGAAATTAATCTTTATCTTTGATATATTTGCAGGTGCCTCCTGTACTATATTGTCCCGCGTCTGATTTACATATAAATTGTAGCTAACTCACGTGGCGTCTCTTACTTTTAACTGTTGTAACCGCACAACCCCTGTTGTTCAACGAGACTTTAGACAAAAATGCTTACTGTAGAATTGATTTGAATATATTATATTAAGTTCCTATGTAATTAATTAATTATTAGGAAACATTTGGATATTTTTTGATGAGTGGTTCTGAAATAATTATAATGATTGTTAATTTTAATTTTAGTGTATAGTTTGGTGCTTGTCTCCAATTTTAAGTTAGTTTACTTCAGAGTGTAATAAGTACAACTAACTAAGTAACTACTCTGCAATTGTAATTATTTTATATAGCGCAGAGGTACAAGTGACTGTAAACTCGATATGTTGTTCTTATTTCTCGATATGTATTCTTTATTTTCGCGTAGCGTTGAGTTACGTCACTCAACACGCAATACCACCAGAAATCGGTGAAAAATGTGGCACGGAGTGTCTTAAAACTAGGTTCCTTCTGCCTACACTGCTGTGTGCGGGATATAGAGTGAAGCTAATATAAATAATTAACTCCATTTGAAAATGATTAATATCACTCATTCTATTCATTGATTCATTCAAATGTGAATTAGACAAATACTTAATATCTAAAAAAATTGGCCTAAAATCAAAATCGAACCTAACACCCACTCAAATCCAAACCAAAATCCAAAACAACTATCCATTACCAATACGAAATACTAATCGTGTACCAAAAAAAAATAAAAATAAATCAGTCAGGCCATTGATCGTACAAATTAAACATTATTCTTTTCAATCTGCATTCCACAGAGCGGGTGACTTTTTATTGGAATTTTTGCGTATCCTGTACGTGCCAATAAATAGCTTTAAGCGTAAGCGTAAGCGTTCGAGCGAACGATCCGGACCCTACGATTTACGTAGCCTCCTTTATGTCAATCGCCACCTACACAAGCGTTTGTGATCATTTGGAAACTCACACTGGGCTAGTTTTGATTGCTACTATTTGTTTTGTGTGACTTTTGTTGGTGACTATTTTAAATTTTTACCTTATATATATGTATATATAAAACTTACTATGACTAACAGACAAATTATATATGAGATACTGAATTTGAAAGCTTGGATTTAGTCTTAGATAATAAAAATATTAAGCAATTTTAACATTATGTTAATACAACAAAAACATCATAACAAGAATGTCTTTTGCAATCACACAGTGTAGGTTATCGTCTACTAAATAAATGGCGATCTATTAATATGTTATGGTTTACTTGAGTTGAATATATTCATTATAAACTAGAGGCCAGATGTGGTGCAGGGGCACAAAGTGTGACTGAATAATCGACTGATTGTGGGTTCGATCCCCACTTGAGGAGATCAAATATTTATTTAAATTTATATTGCCATTTCTTCGCTCTGGTGTCGAGGCAAACCTAGCCTTCAGAATTCGGCGGAAAGTGCGGAACGGTGTGTCTTAACACTAGGTTGCCTTTGCCTACACTGCTACGTGCGGGTTACAGCGTGAAGCTGAATTATTTTAATTATAAACTATTTAAAGATAAATTTATTTTTTAAAAATATATTCTAAGCAATCATTAAATTAATTTAACGCATAAATGACCAATAATTATACTAGAACAAATTATTTCTTTAGCGAAAAGTGACAAACGGAAGTCTCTTAATAAGAAATGAACGTCTTAGCACTAGATTCCTAGGTTTCCCTTGCCTAACCTGCTTTATACGGGATACAGCGTGAAATTAAAAAAATAACTACATATAACTCACACAAACACACGCACACACCCAACTTCATAGTAACAATACATTGTTCTCACACTAACGCAGGACATGCAAATCGCAAAGATAGAACACGGATTCAACGTGTATTCTATTTACTGCTGTACTGTAGAAAAAGAAATTAGTCTTGATATTTACTATTTCCTGTGGCTCAGTATTTTAACATGTTTTTTCTTTTTTGGTGGCTTATAACTAGATATTTAATAAAATGTAAGAAAATAAAATTGCTTTTACTATTAATAATATCACGAAACTAGGCAGTACGTAGCTTGAATGATAACAAAATGATATGATTGGGCTAGTCTGACGATGAAGCCAGGACCTGAATAGTGTACTACTGTATAATACTAGCAACACTTGGGGTAGAAAACAAGTTTATTAATTTTTTTTTGTGTAATATAGGGGCCGTCGTGGCGGTGGGGCACAAGTGTGACTGTAAACATGATTTGATTCGATTCTCAGAGGAATGAATTTTTTTATATTTTCATGTCCTTTCTGGTAACGAGGTAAAGCACTGCGTTGAGTTGCGCAGCTCTATACGCAATGCCTCCAGAATTCGGCGTAACATTGCACAGTGTCATTTAATTTAGTTTTCGTTAAGTATGTTATTTCAGAGTAATAATAATTATTTATATAGAATATTTTGTTTTAAATTTGGTAACTTATATTTTACCATTTAAAAAATAGCATTTTGATGAATATCCGAGAGATATAAAAGGAAAAATAAATATTTTGCAAAATTTTAATGATCAAATAGGGCCAATCCAACAACGAATCCCAGAATTGTTCCTTTAACACGACACAGAGGCGTATAACAAAATAAAATACAATAGAAAAAGCGTAAAAAAGATCATATTGATTCACAGGAATTTTTATTAGGAGGTGTTTGTAACGGCGCCGGTGTGGGGTTCGATTTGCCTGTTATTGCTTACTGCTCTGATACTATAAATTTTAGTATACTGGATAGTTTAAAGAGGGTGATATTTGGGAATAGCGTCTGACTAAACGAGGTGGTTGCGTGTTCAATTCACACTTGAGGGAAATATCATATTTAAATTATGACTTTTTACAAGTTATTATTTCAGTTCAATTCTTACTTAAATAGCATTTTTTTAGCTTCGTATTATATCCCATTTATATAAGGGGGGTAAGAAAAGGGAACCCAGTGTTAATACTTTCTGTCCTTCACTCTCCGTCAAATTTTCGAAATATGGTGTGTGGAAAGGTGGAACTCACCGCTACGCCTTGTGTTAACAGAGCGAATATTGTTTTCTTTAGCTTCACGCTGTATCAAACATATAGCAGGGTAGGTAGAAGGAACCTGTGAATTAAGATACACCGTTCTTATTAATTCACTTCCATTTCTGCCGAGTTTTGGACGCATTGCGTGTTGAGTGGCGGAATTCAACGCCGCAATTTGCCACGTTATCAGACCGAAAAAATTATAATATTAAATATTTCCTCCAGTGATACACATTTACAGTGATACACATTTACAGTCACACACTTGTGCTCCTGCACCACGTACAGGTCTCTACGAACATAATTCATTAATTACGAATATAATTCATTAATTAAAATTTGAAATCGAACATACAACCGCCGCATTTACATTCCGACGCTCTCACACTGCGCCACAACAGCCTCTAAACACAATAAAACATCAAATTTTCCATAGAAATCTTAATTCCACCCTATTTAAATATGCGAAATTAAAAGTACACGGAACGTACAGTAAGGTTGTGTTTACATTACGCGCGCGAGCAACCAATGCCAAAAGGTAGAGATTTGTAACGATGTAAATCAAACTGAATGTTTTATTAAACACTCGCTTGCGCTGTATTCAAATTAAGTGGCGGTGTCGATGGTAAGATGTTGTGGAAGTGGATTTTTTTGTTGTTTTAATTTCATGCTGTAGGCAGAGGGAACCTAATGCTATGACACTCCGTTCTCCTTTAAAACACTTCCGTTGCCCACTTTCCGTCGAATATTTGCGGAAATGCGTGTTGAGAGTTCGAATTTAACGCCGCGCTTTGCCTTATCACCAGAGCGAAGAAATGAAAATATTAAATATTTTTTTCCTCGAGTGGGAATTAAACGCACAACCGATGCGTTTACAGTCGAACGCTTGTACAATGCGCCACAATGGTCTCATATCTGATTATAATAAGTAAATTAAATAAATTATGTGCAATTAAAAAATGAAAAAAATAAATGTATACGACTTTTGTGGGATTACTAATTATTAACAGGAACGTTTATATTTGTAATATTTTCGATTTCTCATTCCAGTTTTTAGTGGTAATTTCTTTAGGTTCCATACTCAAAGAGACCGCCTGTCACCAGGCTATATCTCATAAACTGTGGTAGTTAGGTAGTTAAAATTTTTATTTATATTATTTCTGTTGTCACTGTAACAAAAAAAGAATAAAATAAATATTTAAGGAAACAAACTTTTTTGTTATTGATCATTTATTCATACTTTATATCAACATACTTAAAAGTATCGAAAATAAAGAATAGAGTGTTCAAGCACAAGATTCTCTCTGCCTACCAATCTACGTACGGAAAAATAAAATGAAATATTTCAATTTGAACCTTAAAAACTCTCACTCCATACATCCGTAGCTCCAAAGATTTCCACCTCTACGTTCGCAATATTTACCCGTTACTTTCTGTAAATATTCCACCAACATCGCGAATATAACTTGTACAAGAAAATTAAGCTTGTTTAATTGCTGTGTATCTAGCCTCAAGAACAATTTTACTTGCCGTGTAAAGCAAAAGTTTGATTTAATTAATTTATCTTCATTTCTGATGATCTTTTATTTATTTTGGTAGTCATTTTGCTGTTTTACGTATGTATGTTTCGGATTTGATATTCGTGTTTTATAAAGTACTAGCGACCGACGCACGGTTTTGTCCGCTTAATCATATTATTATATCATAGCTAAATTATATTCTAGCGCCTAGTGATTAAGACACTCCGGTCCTCACTTTCTGCCGAATTCTGGAGGTAGTACGTAGTGAGTGGCGAATCTAAAATTTTTAATAAAGTCTGTCATTTAGCTACAGATTCTTGTTATGCTGAAGAGAACAGAAAAAAATCATCTTTCCAAGTCTACATTGAGGCGAAGTCCGATTGCGCCATGAAAGCCTTGACATTATAATATTATTTTTATAAATTCACGCCGTATCCCGCATATAGCATATTAGCCAGATGGCAATGGACTGAACTCTTGGCTCAATTTTCAAAGATTTACGTGTTGAATGGTTTTGTAGCTACAGCTAGGAAAAGAATATATCTTATTTCACCCAGTGGGTATCAAAGACACAACCAAGGCGCTTACAGCCAGACGCTGTGCTACTGCGTGCTACTGCGCTATGAGAAACTGTTTTTTCTAGCTTAGTGTTGGATCCCGCACATGGTAGATAGAAGATATAGAAGGTACCTGGGAAGCTAGAGTTAAGACACTCCATTCCCATAAATATACTTCTGTTTCCCACTTTCCCCCGAATTCAACACCTCGCTTTGCTTCGTTACCAGAGCTTTATATGAAATATTTAATTCCTCCGAGTGGGAATCGAATCAAATCCACATTACGCAGTCGCATTTCCTGTCGAGCTTGTTCCCCTGCGCCACGACGACCACACTATAACTATTAAATCAGTGAGGCCAGTCCTGGCGTAGGGACACAAAGTATGACTGTAAAATCGACTGGTTGAGGGTTCGATGAAATATTTATTTAAATTTATATTTCCATTTTCTCGCTCTGCTGAGGCAAAGTTCAGCGTTGAGTTCCACCAATCAATACACAAGCCGCTTCCAGAATTCGGCGGAAAGTGGGGAAAGGAGTGTCTTAACACTAGGTCTTCCTGCCTACTCTCCTATGTGCAGGATACAGCGTGAACCTATAACTATTCAGTTAATTATAATCTAAGATCAATCGACCACCATCTTTAAAACTCTAAAATGCTAATAAAAGTACCTAAACACCTTCCTCCGAACAACTTATAGCGCCATCTCGCTCCCTGTCAGACGGTGACACGAAATTAATAACGGCAACCCGGGAATAATGGTCCGGCGTGATTTTTAAATGAAATTTACTTTCTTCACTTCATTTATTTTGCGACATGACACTTTGGCTGGTTTTTTTTTGTGTTGTTTACCTCTGGTTTTTTAATCATCGGATGTCGAGTTGGACGTGATAGGGGTGTTTGAGTTTTTTTTAATGATTTTTTGTGATGATTTTAGTTATGATTGATATTTTTTTATAGTCCGGAATAGGTGTTCCAGAAACTTTGCAACATTAGCTTCTCGTTTTGTCTCGTTTATAGCAAGGAAGGTGGAAACAATCTTGTATCATGGAAATCCAGCCTCTTTTCACCAAAAATGGAAGCATTGCGCGTTGAGTGTCGGAATTGATAGAACATTGTTTAAAAAAAATGAACAACGGTGTGATCTTAGTTTTTTTATTTTCATATAGCAGAAGATATGTAATTACTGTATTTTTTTTTATATTGAATGACCTCGCTAGGAATCTTTGTAGCTCTCTAGGAATTCACGAGGCACGAAGTGTATAATGTTGCATGTGATATAAAATAATATTTATAAAAATTAGAAAAAAATATTATCAAGTACAGGCTGTCACCCGCAATTTCATTTATGTGGACTTCTATACTCCCGAAGTAACGGAAGAGTTTTATATGAGAATATATAGATTGAAAATAGATTTAGTTGACGATCATCCATCTTCTTCTTAAGCATGTTCAAATGTTAGAAGACCGAAAAAAATTGTTAGTAGGTCGTCAAAGAAGTGACAAGGTATAATTTTTCTAACCTACAAGCAATGTTATATTTTCTTTAAGATACATCTTTAATGCTTTATAATAAAACATATTGTTGAATAACTAAACTGAAAGGTAAAGTTGTAATTTTTAAATTACGTATATTTTCCTAGTGTAAAGATAAACGTGTTGTGTGTTTGTTTTAGTAATTATATTTTTATGGATGCCACTTTGAATAATATATTATTTTAAGAGATTTTTTATGTCCTCACTGTATACCATATATAGCTAAGCTAATCCAGCATACCCTAGGCTAAGGGGAACTTAGTCTTAATAGGGTGTTTCCACACATTATTATAATTTATATTATTATTATCAGCTTCACGCTTTATCCCGCACACAGCAGGGTAGATAGAGGGAACCTAGTGTTAAGACACTCCGTTCCCCACTTTCTGCCGAATTCTGGAGACATTGCGTGTTGAGTGGCAAAATTCAAGGCCGCGCTTTGCCTCGACATCAGAGCGAAGAAATGGAAATATAAATTTAAGTAAATATTTCACCTTCTCGAGTGGGGATCGAACCCACAATCAGTCGGTTACAGTCACACTTTGTGACCCTGCGCCACGACTGGCCTCAATAAATATATATTATTATTGATATTATTTTCCATAATTCTCTTCAAACTGTGTATTATAAAACGATTTAATTGTGTTGCATGTGACATAATACACTACACGAATCTACTCTTGAATATTTAATAAAGCATGCCTTTATAACAGATTATAACAGATTAAATCATGATTAGTGAAACGACGATAAAAATCAGTTAGAAAAGTTGTTGTCTATGTCCAATATGACCTTTATAATAAAATGATATATTTTTTATATTTGAAGTAGATTAGTTATTGCCTGTAACTTTATTTGCTTGGACTGATGTGAAATAGAAAATTCATTTTTTTTTCTCTCTTCCACTGGAATTTTGAGAAATCCTTTCTTAGTGTTTCCTTTCAATCCCTAACCTACCTACCCATACCAAATTTCAAGATTTTAAGTCAAGTAGGTATGTATATAGATTTAATTCTAGTATTTACTTGCGGCTAATAGTTGCATATGACATTGAAGTAACCTCAGGTACAGTTAGAGAGAGACTTCCCTTGGGTATATAGAATATATCGGATATATAGAAGAAATGGACTACACAACAAAAATAAACTATTTTTGAACTCGAACTAATAGTTCTTTAGATTAGTGCTTCAACCTAACGAACATTTTACGTTTGTGCTATTAGTATGGATTTGTATAATGGTGTATTATGAAATGAAGTAAAATCAGATTTGTAAAGGATAATTGTTGGTATAATACAAAAGTGTCATGTTATGTCACGCTATATTAATTAGGGTTTATATATGAAGTATGAAAAACCAACAAAGAATGAGAGTTAGAAAAATTATCCAATAAAAAAATAGTGAAATAGAATATAAACGATTCCGATTCGTGAAAGTGATATTTTTTTATGTCCTCGCAGTGGTAAAACAGCCGCGTTGAATTCTGCCAATCAACACGCGATGTCTCGAGAATGGAGTAGAATGGGGGGAACGGAGTGTAACTAGGTTCCCTCAGCCTACCGTCCTATATCAGTTTTTATTTACCTATAGAGCTTTGGCGTTCGTAAACATAAAAAATAATTACATTTTATGTTTGATAAACCGTAGTACCTTGACACCAGACTTTCGGCCTCCCCTGATAAAAGATAAGGCTGAAAATAAATCAAACTACAAAACCCTCTTGTAAACTAAATAAATTCGTTACACATTTTACTATATCATGATTCGTTGACAATTATGAGATATTGAGCTTTTATAATTTTATTTGTCAAGTGCTTTGTTATATTGTGTTGTTGAATTTACGTTGTCGATTGTTAACAAAAAAAAATCAAAAAAGGAAAGATAAGGATTTTTTTAATTATATTCTATAGTTAAAATAAAATTTAAAAAAATTATAATAATCGGATTTGTCGTGAGAAATTAGATAATTCATTTTTGACTAAAGTTTAAAACAGTTTACAGTAGTCCTTAATGATATGTAGAAGTCTGTTAGAATCTGAAGTACTTACTACCTTTCTTGATAAACAATTTAAACAAATACTTCCTGAGATTAGTGCGTTAAACCGAGCTAACTTTTTAATTATATACTATCTATATTAATTTATTAGAATTAGATAAGTATGTTTGCTGAACACTCTCTACAATCTCAACTCATCAAGGAAGATCTTCAGAGATTAAGGAAACGTTATAATAAACCGGTAAAGACCGAACAGTCTTTTCTCAAAACTATAATTCAGAAAGCAAAGAAGTATCTAGTTTTATTTCTAGAGACATCATCCATCCATGGATTGAATCATTTAGTTGTTGTGCGAAGACATTCGTTTGAAATGTAAGTTACATTTATACATTCTTACTTTTATTTTACCTAATGTTCTATACTCGTATAAAACTAAAATAAATTAATTTGTGTGAAATTCAAATCATGGTAAAATCTTGTTTATTCTCGTATGAATCCTTCCTTAGTGTATCGGAAGAGGAAAGAGATGTACTTTGGAGAGGGTAGATTCTTCAAGGTACATGCCAAGATTTAGGGTTCTACATCGCGTAGCGACGGCTGCTTAAAATTGCTTGTGGTATTGGCATTGCCATAGCGTAATTTATATTGAGTTGTAATGAATGGTGGATGTGCATTCAAATTCCAGTTTAATCCATTTGCATTTAGCAAAGAAAGTTCCGCTTTCTGCAATGTCTCAAAAATTGGGCGGAAATATATGTAACGTGTGTCTGGACACTTTGTTCTATCTATACTGTTACATTAAATGTTTCAGTTTCCTTTGGCTGTCCATAGTGATTCTATCATTATTCGGCACTATCTACTTATCTCGCACAACTTGGGTGCGTTATCAGTCCTCACCTACTGTTGTATCAATGGACCGCGACATGTTCGCTTGGAACACAACCTTTCCTTGTGTCACGATTTGTCTTGACAATAAGATTGATCCGGACAAGCTGAGTAATTATATAAGGTACTTTATAATATTAATTTAATTAAATATTTCAATAATAATATTTAAGTAAATATTTCATCTCCTCAAGTGGGGATCGAACCCACAACCAGTCGGTTTCACAGTCACACCTGTTCACTTAAAATTAATGTGAATATATCACTCTGGCCTCATTTATTTTAAATTATAAATTATAAAACTATAGTAATCAAAAACAGACAATCCAGCGAAGAAAACAAGGATGGACTGGAGGCATTCATTAAGGCGCTCGCGAACTCAACTTTTGAAAACTTCGACACAGTACCCGAGTATGGCGGCATAGCGCCTGACAAGTATCTGGAGCTACTTCTCAACTTATCGTCGGATTTCAAGCCAACGTTGACTATCGGAGCTGCGGGTATTAGTCTTCAAATTGTGCCTACTGTTACTGAAATGGGAATTTGCTATGGCATTAACTCTAAGGTGGCTGTTTATAACTCACCGGAGTAAGTATTTTTGTTTATCACAATTAAAAACACAAGACACAATCACGATCTCGTTTTAGTACGATTTTCGGGATATGGGAACTCTAACAGAGGACTCTTAGAGTTCCCCTACACTCCCCTAGAAACCTACATGCGAAAATTTAATTTTCTACGCTGTTAGCTTCAGTTTTGCGTTGTCTGTCAGTCACTATAAATGAAAAAGTTTTATATAATATGCAGATTTCATTAAAGGACACATATATGAATACTGGCTTATACTAAATTGTTGTTACCATCCATGTTGTTATACCAATTTTTGTCCTTAACTCTTATATTAAGGGATTTGTGGGTTACAATGCTTAAAATATAAGTTTATTTTCTCGATATTTATTGAAGATATCTTTATGAAATTTAAACGGAACGCATAATATTTCAGATTTTCTCTGATATTGTATATTGTATAATCCAATTTTTGATATCCAATTATTTTAATATCCAATTTTTTTTAGAGGATGTTGTTGTATAATTTCTGGTATTAGTAATATTCTATTAAAATTAAAATCCTGCTTCTTCTAGATATAGGGCAGCAAACAGATGGGACATTGTAGATACAGAAAATGCAACGTTTTTCGTCCATCCCCTGGACGGAGAAGTATTCGCACAAGTTATGAATATAACATCACCATATAATGTAAGTGTATATTTTTTTGTTTCACGCTGTATCACGCATATAGCAGCGTCATCAGAAAGAATTTAGCGTTTAAGCTTCCTGTTCCCCACTTTACGTCCAATTTTAGAGATATTGCATGGTGACTGGATTTTAACACGAGCGAGGAAATGTAAATATATCAAATAATCCTTCCCCCGAGTGAGAATTAAACCCACAACCATTGCATTTGAAGCTATTTCAATATAACCAAGTGCACCAGTAGTCAGAGTTACTGATAATTAGAATGTGTTGTATCATATGCAACTCTTATATATTTTCATTTGACCACGAAGACAAAGTTGCAAGTAAAAGCTTATATTATAGCTAATATAACATTAACTTGTAAACTTTATTATAGAAAAAAATCAAAAGAAAAATTTAAATAAAAACAAATTTATGTAAAATAGATATTTTAAACTTATAATACAGGCTTATATACATGGGCCGCTAGAAGTGCCGGATATTTCAACTAAACACCAGCATTCAAATGAAAAATTCTACATGAAGATTTATGTAACCGCACTCACTGTTTACACAGCGCCGGAAGCAGCAAGGTAATTATGATTTTCATGTATGCCTTTTAACTTTAATAAAGAGATTAAAAAAAAGGATTTTTTGTACCTCCACGCCGTATCCCACATATAGCAGGGTAGTAAGAGGGAACCTAGTGTTAAGGTTTTCCATTCTCCGTGCATCCACGCTGTATCTCTCATATAGCAGGGTAGTCAGAGGGAACCTAGTGGTAAGATTTTCCATTCTCTGTCCATCACTTAATCATTGATTACCAAATGCTCCAACCACGTCATTCTACTATACGGGAAAGAGCGTGAAGCTGTTTTTTTATTTTTTTTCAGATTAAGCGTTGTCCAGCGTCGTTGCCGTTTCCCTCACGAGAACAATCTGAAACATAATTCTATATACTCTTACACTATGTGTCGTATGGAATGTCGGGTAAATTTATGCTTGAAATACTGTAACTGTGTACCGCATTTTTATAGAAGGATTGGTGAGTCATTTTTTTTAAATTTTTGCTTATTAACATAGTGTATACAAATGTTCATTGTCCATCTATGAGGTGTGGGTTCAAATTCTGCTACGTTATAATTTTTTATGTTATTTAAAAAAAATAAAAAATATATTCGTTATGTTTTAGGTGACGAAAAGGTATGTGACGTCAAGGGATTACATTGTTTGGCAGAACACAAAAGTAAGAATTTATTTTAAAGAATTTTTGCTTAAAATGTATCTGTACACATACTTGTACATCAACATACATATTAAGAATTAAGTGAATATAAGTATACTATATTATTTGTAGATGACCTTTACAAACTGAGAAATAAAAATGGAACAAAAATTAAATGTGAATGTTATCCCATTTGTGACGACATCAATTACACTATACAATTAAATGTAAGTTTTTTGAACATTTTTAAAGTGTTAATCCACAATTAGGAAAGAAAAATATTTATTTAGAAAACGTATAAAAAAGTTGAACGTAGCAGATCTCGAACCGCGGCGGCAGCGGCTTCTGGCTATTTTGATCAGATTCAGGCTTATCAGGCAGTAGACTTGCTCATGGACAGTCGCCATATTTTTTTTAACACTGACTTCCCTCTGTCTACTTTGCTATGCTGGTAAAAACACGAACATATGTAACAATTTCTTATAAAATTTACACCCTCAGGCTCTGCAAGAATGGTTTATGGGTACTACCTTCCAGTGGGGTATGGTTACTTACCCTCGCATGAGATATAGACGTGATGTCATTTTCGGTTTTACTGATGTATTAGGTAAGTAAGGGAAGTATAACTAAAAGGTTAAGACAACGATTGTGGGTTCCACTCTCATCGATCTGTAAAGAGGATGCTTGTGGGTTCAATTACCACTTGAGGGAATGATTTTTTTTCAATTACTATAATTACTTATTATTTCTTATTAATACTTACCTATTATTTATATTACAGTTGCTGTTGGAGGAATGGCGGGACTCTTTCTCGGCTGCAGCGTACTGAGCTTTATGGAAATTGTTTACTTCTTAACTCTACGTTTACTTTGTTACACGCGTAACGTAAAATAAAATTTGTACTTATTGAAATACATACGCATACGCATACTTTGAAATATTTGAAAAAGATCAGTAAAAAATCGTAATTACGTTGTTGTTGCACCAAATGAGTGATATAATTTCTACTTTCATTTACTGAGCTTAATATACAGCCCTAAATCTCGTTAGATTAGATTCTTAAAAGATTTATTACAATTATGTTTCATTAGAAATAACACAATAATATATTTAAGATGCACATAAATTCAAATAAAATAATAAAACGGTTAATAATAGAGTATAAAAAAAATTTAAAAAACATGTTTCGCGGATCATTATATACAGAAATTGATACTAAAATCCAACACCATACTTCATTGATATGTATATGAAGTTTCTAAACACAGCGAGGTAATCTTTCCACGCAAGAAAACCTTTCCATGGAACGGGTACCGAATTTACAATTATCACGTGTACAGTCAAAAGCTGTCTCACTAAGATTTTTTTTCTTCACGCTGTATCCTGCTATAACCTGGGAATTTAGTGTCAAAACATCACTTTCCGCCGAATTCTCGAAGCATCGCGTTTTAAGTGGCGGAACGCAACAGCGCACTTTGTCTCATTACCGAGAAATGAAAATGTTAAAGTACCGAAGTTCTTAAACAGATTCAAATTAATCTTCAACAATATTTTAGATACCATTTGAAAATATGTAAAAACTATATTACAATATCATGTATTATCATAATTTAATCCCAAGAAGAGGTCGCCATGGCGCTGTGGGACAATCTATGACTGTTTGTTTATGAAATTATTATAAATTCGATTTTCATTCGCCGTAGTAGACAGAACGCGGTGTTAAGTTTCGCCACTCAAAATTCAACATCTTGAAAGTTGGGCGGTAAATGGTCAACGGAGTGTCAAAGCGTAAAATTGTTAACGATGCCTTAAGAATATTATCGAAATAATAAGAAATATATTTACCATATCTATTCTAATAGAACATTTTGACATATTGCCTACAAATTCACCCTTCCAGGTGAATTCAATACAGTTAGGTTAATTGCCACAGTATCAACGGGCATTAACACGTCGTAAATTTAACCCTTAAGTACCTCACTAATAATTAAGATCTTTGGGTTTGGGGTATTATTTGGCCAATTTGGATACCCGTTTGGAATACGAGAAGGATACGCTATTTGCGTGTTTGTTTAACGTTTTGGATGAGCGGATACAAAATTTGAGGTAAATTCATTAATAAAAACATTTTTGTTAAAAATATATGTTATGAAAATCTGCCGCGAAATTTATTTTAAAATTGGGATTTTTTGTCTGTATTAAGATGAGAAAGACGTACAATATTGAATGTTTTTTTGAATTATATTCACTTTATTGATGAGACTAAAGTTTTTTTTGCTTCACCCTATATGACGCACATAGTAGGCTCATCGAACTTGGGAACCTGATGTTAGGTCACTCCATTTCTAATTAACCACTTATTTTCCTCGTTCTCCGCCAAATTTTTAAGACATTGTATGTTGAGAGGCGGAACTTAACGCAGCGCTTTGCCTGGTTACCTGAGCAAGGAAATAATTAATACTCCCGAGTGATAAACGAACCCACTACCGTCGCGTTTACAGTCACACGCTTAGGCTCCTACACAAAGACGGCTTCCTATAGGAAAGTTAAAGAAAATGATATTATTTTATTTATACAGCACCGAGAGAAGTAGCTTATCCAGCCTCACTACATGGACTATACTTACAAGAAATGCGTGAAAAGAATATCAGATTCTTTTAACTTCACGCTGCTTTATCGCACTTACAGCAAAGTAGGCAAAGTAAAGTTAGTGTATTTTTTTTATAATAGCTTTATTCATTTGGAATTTAATACTACAAGCACCAGCTAATACTTTAATTAAGTAATTGGGTAATAAAGTATCTCTAACCCTTAGCGGACGGGTTACAGGTTGGGTCGTTGTCAAATTCAAATTAGGGCAAGCAATGTATCACCTAAGGTACCTCACTTAATATTCTTTAATATGTTAAATCTGAGACTGTCGTGGCGTAGTGGCACGCGATGGTTGTGGATTCAATTCCCAGTCGAGAGAATTATTTTGATTTTCTCGCTCTGGTTACAAGACAAAACGCGGCGCCACTAAACATGCAAGGTTTCGAGAATCTTTTACATTAGTTTTAGTACTATTCGAGAACATATATTTAAACATATATAAGGGATTTAAATGAAATAATTTCAAAATATAGCTGACTATGAATAAATTAGATAGCAGTACGCTTATATATAATATTTTGGACCATATTATATTATATATTTCTAAAGTACTTGAAATAGTATACGAATTGCAGATTTGGACTGGCTACATGGACCCATATCGTAACGGGGCGACTACCTATACACTGTAAAACTCATTGCCACTTATCTTTAGTCGCCAAGACGTCTTATATATCGTCATAAACGACTTAAAATTTGGTCTGAGAGACAGCGTTTTCATAGGATGAGCGTATTTACATTTTTAGTAAAGTAATCAGGAAGTTTTCTATCATACACTAGCGACCCGCTCGTGGCTTCGCCCGCACAATATTTACACATTGAAAATAATATTTCAGCTAATAAAATAAAACAACAGTTATTTTGTAGTAGTTTTGTCGAGCGACATACTTTATATTGATAAATATAACAAAGATTTAATGTTAAGAGAAGTTTGATAAAATACGATAGTGAAAAATGCACTTAAATCAGTAAAGAAGTTTCTGAGATTAGCGTTTACAAACGAACACACAAATAGGCAAACTGACGAAAAGAAAAAAAATTAAAAATATTGTTGTGGGTACTGTGGGTTTCATAGATACATGCCTCCAATAAAAAAAATTCTAGTTCCATGTACAGAGCGATCAATTACAATTTTATTATATTATGTAAATGTTGTTATTTTTAATGTATATATTTAAAGTGTCATTCCACTTAAAAAATTTGAACGTAGCGCGATTTGAACCCGCGCCTCTTAGAAACTATTCAAGCGTTCTCTTCTCGTCGAAATTCTTATACGCTTGTTACAACTTATTTATGTTGTTGCATCTGTATGCTATAGGTATAGGTATCATCTGTATGTCATGCTGGTAACAAGGCAAATCACGGCGTTGGGTAGCGCCAATAAACACGCAATTCCTTCGGAATCCGGTGGAGAGTGGGGAACGGAGTATCGTAGCACTAAGTTCCTTATGCCTACTCTGCTGTGTGCGAGATGTGTGAAGATAAAAAAAAAGGTTATTAAATATCATATCTTAGTAAAATCAATCTAGTGTAAAACTGAACTGATATACAAACATATACAAATAATTACAATGACGAAAATTACATCAGTTAATATTTTTCCTTACGCATTGGATATGGGTTAAACCTCTACTCGGAGAAATAATTTGGTATATTTAAATTAAGTTCGTTTGCTAATTTTGGTAGACAAAAAGAAAATATTACAAATATATATTTTTTTAGCTTATGTGCAGAGGGAACCTAGTTTTAAGACACTCCTTTCCCCAATTTGCATCAAATTTTAGAGACCTTGCGTGTTGAGTGGCGGAACTCGACGCCGCGCAAGAAATAATTAATTTTACTTTTATTAAATTCTATCATTTTAACCCCACACTAAGTTTCGACAGTATAGGACGGACGGGGGTGAAGCAATGACGCAAATGTTAAAGATTATTGTTTGGAGTTAGCGAGGTGTAATTTAATTCAAAGACGTACCTCTCTCTTAACGATATTTGGTGTAGTGATGTTTTAGATATCAAATATGTATATAAGTTTTAACATTTTTAAGATGTCATTCTACAGTTAGGAAAAAAATATTTTGTTTGTAGCGATTGAGCGTTGATTTGAACCAGCGCTTCAAGAAAACCTACCAAAATGAACCTATTAATGAGAACGTATGGGTTAGTGGTCAGAGCACGTGGACGATTTCCACAAAACGCCGGTTCAAATTTCGCTACGTTCAAATTTCAAGTTTTCGGTATATATTTTCTAAAAAAGTAGACTAACTTGCAAATACATATAATAAAGCCTGTACGTAAAAATTGTCGAGCGAAATGTAAATCTTGATTGTTATCCCGAGTAAATACAGAACTCGGCACCCATATAGATCTGCCATATTATAGTCGATGAAGTCGAGAACGACGCCCTATTTAACATTTAACTTGGCTCTCATTTCACATTTATGTGTTTACGGCCTTTCTCGATAAATTAACTATCAAACAAAATAACAATTTTCAATTGAAATTAGTAGTTCCTTATAAGTACAGATTAGTGTTTATTAAATATAATAGATAAATTTATTAAAAATCATTTAATAAGCCGTTACAATCAGTTGTTTTTGACACTCCCGTTTACTTCCCTGAAGTGGCCTCAAGCGGCACACGGCGATACAAAGTATGTCAATTATTTGTTTAATTCTTTATGTTTTAGCATTAAAGTAGCGTTGTCTTGATATTCTAAGGTATATTAGTACCTACTAAGATATTTTTTTGAATTTTTTTTCAATCAAATTAAAAAGTATCCGACATACAGCAAGATAGGCGTAGGGAACCTAGTATTAAGACACTCCGTTCTCCACTTTCCGCCGATTTTTTTGAAGCATTGCGTGTTAAATGGCGAATCTCGGAGCGGTTTTGATTAATGCCTTAATGCCAAAGCAAAGAAATGAAAATATTAATAAATAATCATTCATTCCTCGAGTGGGGATCGAACCCACAACTGTCGAGTTGCAGTCACAAACTTGTGCCCTTCCGCCGAGACGGCCTCGCGGCCGGTATTTTTTGGCTTATTCTTATAGATAATAGATGCTAATACAGCAGTATTAAATTCTTTAAATTTTTAATTTTATTTGTGATTAGCTAAACAAAACATTCAAAACAGACATCATTGTTTAATAAACTAGTAATATAGAATATCGACAAGCACCCATCACTAGCAAGGTGGCGTTTATTAACAGTATATGTTAAGATTTTAATTGCGGGCATCAAGTGGCTTTCTGAATTGTGCGCGAGTTGGGGGCCTTTGTTTTATCTACCTCGTGTGGTAATGAGGTGAGGGGTAAGAATTAGAATTTGTCTGTGGGAAGTGCTTTGGGGAAACTTTATTTTGTGACTTGTTGTAAGGACGTACCTCTCTCTTAACGATATTTGGTGTAGTGATGTTTTAGATATCAAATATGTATATAAGTTTTAACATTTTTAAAGTGTAATTCTACATGTAGGAAAGAAAAATATTTTTTAGAAGACGTATAAAAATTTGTTTGTAGCGGAATTTGAATTAGCGCTTCAAGTAAACCTACCAAAATAAGCCTAGTAATAAGAACGTACGGCTTAGTGGTTAGAGCGCGTGGACGGTTTCCACGAGCCACTGGTTCAAGACTAGTTATTGCAATTTTGTTTGTGTGGATTCTATGATTTAAAATTGACTTTTTTTTCTATTATTTTTTCTGTCTCAGTGCTCCGTATACTTCTTAACTCGCATAAAAGACAAATTATAACTATGTTAGCTTTGTTGTTTGTTGACCGTCAGTTAGTCAGTAACGGAAGGGTTTTGTATACATATGATGTACATTTGAAATTTATTCTAATTTAGTACATCGAGACGATGTCAGTTAACGTGGGTAATGTTATATGAGTAACGAAAAAATATTATAGTAACAAAATATTTTCAAATTAATGAAATTTTATTTTGCATCAAATAATATTTTTCAAAATTTTGTCATATAAAAAGCATATATTCAATTAAAGTCATAGTGGACATCTCCATACCACGATGGCTTTCACTATCCTGTTCTGGCAGACAAAGCGCGGCGTTGAGCTCCACCGAACCTCACGTAATGACAGAAAATGGTAAGTATAGTATATTAACATTAAATCTCTTTGCATATACTGCTAGACGAAAAATATATAATAAATAATCTCCCATAAATTTTCTCTTAAATTTAAGCAGTTCTCCCATAAAACGCTCAGACAATCAACACCCTATACCATTAATAATAACAAAGACTCATAAAACCGTCGTACGTACGTTGCACCTTAGATCGTACCCCACCTTAAAGATGGCTGGTAAAAAAATAACATGATTTATGTAGTTTCTAGGGTTCTGTAGAACAGAAGAAACTCCGGCAGTCCCTCGAGCACAGAAAAAAAATTCTATGTCAACTCAAAATATATGAGCGTTTATGCTTTGCATAAAATACCTACATCTGATTAAACTAAGGTAAGTATTTTATAACATTTTAGCCCATATAAGCAAATATCAATCCAAAGTATAATAGCATTATAATGTTGACCTATAAATATGAAATTAGTCGAGATTCATTTCTTCTGTACAAATAAATTAAAAAAACGAAATTGATTATTTATAGGCATGTCATAAAAAAATCTCTACAAACTTATATTTTTAGTTTATTTAATGTAAAATTTTCACTTTCCGTTCTTCTAAATGTATATAATTTGTACGAACTCCTCTGTGAGTGAGTCTGGCTTGCGCTTGGCCGGTTTTTCCTTATAAATAGTTGTCTTAGAGGCCTTAGGGCAGGATACACTCATATATTGGATACCTTTTTGCTGATAAAAAATGACGAATGGAAGAGATGCCCCCGGTTTATGATTAACTGAGTGTATACAGTGTAGTTGCTGGCGATTTTTTTTATGAAACTTCGTTTTAATGTAATGAGGTTTTTGATTTATATCATGATGTTAGATGACTAAGTTTTTTCTAAAGGCTGTGGTGAAATATGAACTCCCATATTGGCCTCTATTTGATACTTATCTTGATTTGATATTTATCCAGACGTAGACAAAGCACAGCGTTGAGTTCCGCAATTCAACACGCTGTTTCAAAAATTGGGCGGAATTTGGAAGCGACTGACTTAAAATTAGGTTCACTCTGCCAGCCTTGATATGAAAAAAAAATTAAACTGCTATTTTCTGATTTTCTATATATAATAATACTTAAAAGATGAGAAAATCCTACGAGAACATCCAAATTTAATACTTAATTGTAACTTTGAAAACACTTTGAGACTTCGCCGAGTCATTATAATATGTATAACAACAATAGTAGGTATCTCTTTCACTTGGTTGACGTAACACGTGACAGGAAGGGGATCATCGCGAACAAAGATTTCGCTTAGAGACAAAACACGCGCACTTGAGGTTACCTAGTTGATTATATAGGGTGTTGGAAATTAGAGAATTATGATATTTTATAAGTTACTGTAACATATTAAAGAAAATCATAATATTTTTTTTTACTTTCACAACTCGCTTGATCTGACCAGTGTTAGGTAACCTAGTGCTAGGACTAGTACTTTCCTTTAACTCAACACTGAATAATAATTTTAAAATATTAAATATCTTAACGACACTATTTTGTTAACTTAAAAGCACAATAGGTTTTTTAAAATAATTAAAAAGTACTAGTTGTTTAGACAATTTGCAGAAGAATAAGATGTAATTAACAATTATAATATTTATGTCAGTATTACGATGTACTCAACATTAATGACTCCCTGAGAATTTCTTCCATTTATTATACCATTACTAATCATATAAAGAAACATTAATTACTTGTTCGAAGAAAAGTAACGTCACGCTTTATGTACCAAAAAAAAAACAACAAAAATAATTAAAATATAAACGTTCCCTCAAATAAGAGTTGAACCCACAATCGTTATGGTGAGTCAAACTTGCAGACAGAATATTTTTATATAAATCTTCAATCACCCTGTATACTAAAATTCACCTCTCCTTTGTGTCAGAGCCAGGCGCGATCCGACCGCATAACTTTTTAACGAGCGCCCTTCACATTATCTGTATTGAAATGTCACCAAATTTGTTAATCTTTATGATAATTAGAGGGCTTTGTGTAATGATAGTATTTAGTTTTCACCTTGTAAGCTATTTGGGTAAATAGTTGTCTTGTTCGAGAAGCCTCCATTATTATCAATTGCTATCTAAAACTATTGTTTTTTAACTGTAAAACACCGATTTTAGGTTCGGTTCCACTCAGGGAATGAATTACGCTTATATTTCCTCAAGGTTTTGTTAAGGAAACAAAGCACGGTGTTGAGTTCCACCAGTCAACAAGCATTGTTTAGAAAATTTTGTTAATTTCTCACTTGTTACCCTCTGTCTACAACTCTTTCTTTATCTTCCTTCCGAGAAGCAATTCTTTTTGTATCGTCATATATTTTGCTAAGCATAAATGAGAAGCCTTGTCGTAAGTCACTTTTGGGTAATTGTTAGTTGGGTAGCTAAACTACACTATTACTGATGAAATATTTTAAGTTTCACTTAGTACCTGACTTTAGAAGAATAATTAAATATTATATTAATGCATAAATATTATATTAATGCATAAATTTATTATGAATTATTTTGGTTTAGAAAAAAATATATATTATTTATATTATTAAAGTAGCGTTTTTTAATGTAATATTTGTTTTTATAGATTTATGTGATGTAGTGAATTTGTAGTTGCCTTTCTATCAATAATTTTAATAACTTCTGTTAGTTAAAACGCCATGCGCTTTTTAAAAACCTAATTGGCATGTCCAATTGATATAATAAATTGGAGCTAATTACTTATTTTGATTATAATTATAGAGTTTATAAAAGCGGAAAAAACAGTAAGCGGGTTACTTATCTCTATATATAATAAGACAGTAAAAATATTTTGTCTGTACATTTAGTAATTTTGACTGAAATGGATAGAGGGACACTTAAAAAGACTAATAGAAAGCAAAAAGATTTTTTTTGAATTTCTTGT
>DWQW01000540.1:0-49474 GCA_018249695.1 Heliconius erato demophoon
GAAACTAAAATGACTAACGAAACTAAATGTATTATAAATCCAAATGTATTACTCAAGATTATAAAATAAGAATTTGATAAATGTATTTTGTTTTAAATGTGCAAGAAATAAAAGGTTTTTTTATTTTTATTTTATTTTATTTAATTAAAAAATAGTTACCAAAATTACCTACAAGATTTCTTCATCTATCTATTGGTTGCTTGTAAAAAGCTTGACACTTTTTATTTTATTACTTACATAGATCATTGTTTGAAGGAATGATCTAGTATTATCTTTAAATCGCGTTTGATATTTATTTAGTTGATATTAAAACTAAACCAATATGGATTCCATAACTTCAGGTAAACGTCTTTACAAAAAAATAATAAAATAGTTAACATTCATTAGAATTGCGAAGATACGTCGTTTTAAACTTAAGGTGATATTTCATTAAATGATTTTTATACTTATAGTAAAAATGTTTGCTCAACCCGTATTTTTTTATTTTAATAGTAAATTCCAGTAACTTTTATATGGTAAATTTGGCTGCGTCTACTTGCGACAACTGTACAAACTGAAACTATAAAAATATTAATAACCATTTTCAGACGATTCCTATTATACTAGTAGTATGTGGCAGTTCTCCAAAACGTACAAATTTCAATTTTCTTGTGTTTACTCATTAATAGTAAATTATTTTAAAAAGATGAATATCATATTAAATATTTAACTAAATAATAAACAAGTAGTCTAGACAAGTTTAATGATTTAGTGTATACAAAAATATATTTTAAGAAAAAAACCTAATATACTGATCCGCTACAAATAAGTCAGTCATACTTTTTCTGAGAGTATAATAGAACGTGCGAATGGATTGGTGATGAAGGAATAGCAAAAAAGATTAATGAACAAAAAGTGAGCGGTAACAAAGATAGGGGGAGACCTCGGTTGCCCTTCGAAAATACAGCATCAAAGATAATGAAGGAGGAAAATCACGTAAAAAGCATGAGGACGCCCCAGATGGCTTGTATGAAAAGTTGATGATAGTGGACGAGGTGAAAGAGGTATATATTGACCGTAGCGTTTGGCGTTCCGTTCTCTCTGACTTTCCCACTAGTAATACAGCGTTTTTTTTTTAATTTGTCTTGATCCATTTATGATCAGCCCAGCACCTATAATTAAATTTTATGAGTATCTAAATTGTTATTTTTTTGAGATGAGCCCATCCTATGATGCGTCATTTCATTCTACAATAATGCTTATTTAAATTGAAGCCAGTCTTGTTCGCCTTAGTCGATTTATGCTTTCATCGATATTGATCAGTGACCTTGCAAGTTCATTTTTATGATGTTCCAGTTTCGTTTTATATGTGATACATGATATATTTATCTGTTCCTTGATGGTGGCCATTTCGAGATATTCGTAGACTTCAGTATTTCTTATGAACCATGGAACACTAGCAATTATTTTCAAGGCCTTATTTTGGAAACGTTGAAGTATTTCTATGTTGGAGTGGCTTGCTGACCCCCAGAGTTCAATGCCGTAAGTCCAAATTGGTTTTATGATGCTTTTGTAGGTTAAGATCTTATTTTCTAATTTGAGTGAAGACTGTCTTCCTATTAGCCAAAACATATCCCCAAGTTTCCGATTTGCCTGTTCCCTTTTAGCCTTGATATGGTATTTCCATGTGACCTTCCTGTCCAGATGCATTCCCAGATATTTAACTGTTTTTTGCTGAGGTAAAATCATATCATTTAATTTTACTGGTGGGCACTCTCCTCTTTTAAGTGTAAATGTCACATGTATAGACTTTTCAGGACTTGCTTTTATTCTACATTTCTTAAACCAAGTTGTGACTTTATCTAAGTGTTCTTGAAGTTTTGCAGACGCTATGTTTGGATCTTTGTGTCTTGAGAGAAGTGGCGTATCATCAGCGTAAGTAGCAGTGACAGTATCGTCGGAATAAGGCAAGTCAGCAGTATAGGCTGTGTATAGTACTGGATCTAGCACAGATCCCTGCGGGACTCCAGCTTCTATGCGGGAGATAGATGATAAGCTTTCCTCGACCCTGACCTGGAACATACAACCCTGAAGGTAGCATTTTAGGATCATGTACATATTATTCATGTACATATCATGTATATTTTTAATTTGCATAATAATCTTCTATGCCACACACGATCGAAAGCCTGTTGTACGTCGATGAATGCGGCAGAGCAGTATTCCTTTTTCTCCAAGGTTTGACGGATAGTGTGAGCAACTCGATGAATCTGCTCTACCGTACCATGGCACGCTCGGAATCCAAACTGGTGATTCGGTATTATTTTTTTCTCTTCTAGTATTGGATGTAGTCGTTGCAGGAAAAGTTTTTCAAATAATTTTGACATTACAGGAAGTAGACTTATAGGTCTGTATAAAGTCACTTCTGTTGTAGGCTTCCCAGGTTTCGCAACCATGTTTATAATAGATATTTTCCACAATGAAGGAAAATATTGTAACCTTAGCACCGAATTAAATAAGATTGTAAGAAGGACTATGCCTTTTTTGGGGAGTTGTTTCAGAACTTCTGCCGTAATCAGATTAAACCCTGGCGGTGATCTTTAGGTCTTTTCATAGATTTTGTAATCTTCCAGAGAGTGTAATCATCAGTTTGGTGCGGAGATAAAGTCTGTAATTTATCTTGGAAAGTTTGATTTTCATTTTCTCCTAGCATCTGTTTTAATTCTTTTTGCTTTTTGTTTAGTTCTCTTTTATACCTGTGATTTCTGCTTGTTTGCCATTTCCGTCTTAACCTTCTTTTTTTGCTTTCTTTTCTTTGATCTTTACAGAAATGTCTTGTGGTTTTTGTTTGCGGCTAAGGAATGGAGTGGATAGCCATGCCGCCTTCTGTATTAAGTTCGTGGCATACAGCGTGGCGCTTTCGATATCTTCCTCTGTTTTAAGCCGAATGGATAGATTGATATTTACATCAATATATTCTCGGAAGGCTTCCCAATCAGTCTTGCGGTTGTACAAAGTATTCGGCGGCTCCTTCCAGATAATGGTAGTACTGATAGTGCAGATTATGGATGTATGGTCCGAAGTCCCATCCAGACAAGATTCCATCCTAGTGTAGAACTCTGACATTCCCTTAGAGATAAAGAAGTCAATAAGATCAGGAGTTTTATTGGTGTCAGTCGGCCAGTATGTTCGTTCTCCAGTAGAATGGAGAACGAGGGAAAATTTTTCTATTGCTTTTTTAAACTCTCGGCCTTGTGTTGTAATAAGTCTGGAGCCCCAATAAGAGTTTTTGGCGTTCCAGTCACCTCCGGTAATGAACCTTTTTCTAAGTTTTCAAAAGAAGTCTGTAAACATTTGTTCATCTGTCGAGGTGGACAATATACCGCAGCAACAGTAAGCGCTCCCTGCCAGTCATCTATTGCTACTGCTATAGCTTGGAGGTGCGGGTGTTGAAAATTGAGCAATGCGTGTTGTTTAATATATTCTTTGATAATTACTGCAGCTCCACCGTGCGACGTTCTATCGGGATGGTTACAATAGTACACTTTGAATTCATTTATCTTAATCACTCTTTCCTCCGTCAGAAGTGTCTATGAGATGAGTAAGATGTCAATTTTATTATGAATTAGGAATAATTCTACTTCTAGCTTATTAGGAGCAAGGCCATTGATGTTCCAATCCTCAATGTTTTCATTTTTGCTGCCGGGCTATTAGTGTAGTGAGCAATCCTAATAGAGTGCCCATTTGCTGTATTAATATGTCTATCTTTTCAGCTTGTTTCATAATAATTTGTTCAAGTGAACTTGTTGACTGAGGCTGTACATCCTCTATTTTCTTTACATGGCGTCGCGTAGCTGTTGAATATGTCATTTTCTATTTAAAGTTAGATATGTTGTCATCATCTTTAACTTCGTTATAGTTATGCATCTGTGTATGGAGTGGTGGGAACTCTTCAACAGCTGGTGGAATGGGTGACTTATTAGATCTTTGTGTCACTGATTGTTTTTATTTACAATGCGGTTAATTTTTCTTGCTCTGATTTCTTTATAGACTTGGCAGCCCTTATAGTTGGCTGCATGATCGCCAAAGCAAAGTGTACAAGTAGCAGGTGTATTTCTATCTTTTTTAGGACAATCCGTAGTTTTATGTTCTTCTGCACATTTGACACATCGATAAGGGCGCATACAATTGTTTTTCGTATGTCCATATTGTTGGCATCTGATACACTGGGGTATGTCGTTAGATTTCCTCGGATCTTCAATCTTAACTCTTGTATGATAAATGAATTTAATGTTTTTTATATCGGGGTTGTTTGGGCTGGGTTCAATATTTACAAAAAACATATTTAATGGTTTCTTTTTCTTTTTTGATATTGTACGTACTATGTCTCCTCTAACTTTGTTGCCAGTTTTTTCTATTTCTTCGATAATGGCTATTTTGGGTGTAGTGTGGTGCAAGTTCTTAACTACGATCCTATAACACTTCTTTTCTTTTAGTGTGAAAGTATGGCCTATCAGGCCATTTTTTCGAATGTGCTCCATTAGGTCTTTATAGATTTCAGTTGATAGTGTTACAATTCTTAGTTGATTTCTATTGACAATTTTGTATGAGTAGGTCCCACTGGGTACAGCTTTATTTAGTAGATAAGATAGATTCGAAAGATCTTCTATACCCTAGAGGATAATTGGTGGTGGTTTATAAACCTTTCTAGAAGAAGCAATTTGACTTTGTTCTCTAGAGTCTTCATCTGATAGATCTATTGGGAGTCCACTAAATCTGTTTGAAGTACTGGTATCCTGTGTACAGCTAATGTGTATTTTTGTATTTGATGGGCTGTTAGTTTGTCTTTTTCTTTTAGAGTTACGCTGAGTTGGTGACCTTTGCCATACAGGATGGCCTGGTTTAACGTCATTGTCAGTAGCAATTGCGTCTGGTAGAGAGGATGGATTTTCTTTGTTACATACTGAGTTTCCTAGTGAAAATGATCTAGGTCTTTGGGTAAATAGGCTTGGATGGAAAGCCTGTTGTACATATTTTTTAGTATTGCTTCCAGTAGCATTTCCTGACACAGAGGCCTGGTCGCTCGCAGCTGCGCAGTCTTCGGTAACAGAACACTTGCAGGTGTCCGGCACCTGCTAGCCGGGGGCTAGCCGGATCGCATGACAAAACAATATATTTTTCATTCATAATTCATAGAAAAGAGGTGGGACATACTAGCAGCATTTTCCCAAGGTACCGCAGTCACTCGTTTAGTGAGGATTTAATCTCCCAAGGTTTATGATGAACCAAAGACAGGTTAGTTAACCGCCGCCCGTTACTCGGCGTTGCTACTCATTTTGCACCACCCTGGGTGGTGGTGGTGGGCATGTGTAGGGTGAGCCTAGGAATAGGTGGCAAATGCTACGGACGCGAGAGCGTGAAGCTAAATAAGTAAGTATATAATTTCAATTCTGTTGTAAAGAATCATTGTTGGTACCACAGCATCATTTTACACTAATTGTCATTGTCCGCATTAACACATTTTTTAATTCCATTTATAAAATAAATAGGGGTTGTTCCTAGATGCCACTTCAATAAACGTGCATTATAATGTCCAAGCTTATATCTCACAGCGAAATTTCTGCTATACACGCTGGTTTTAAAAAAGACATTTTTGGTTAAAAATAACAATTTTAGGAGAACTGCATATGGTATCTTAATTTTATAATTTTTCTATAACCTATTATACATTTAATCTATCATCAATCCCTTTGGGTAATGGGTATATGTGTTCTGTGATTTAATCTGTGGCTATAAATTTTGTCTGTTATATTCAATAATATATTTTAATTTACTTTTTGTCATTTGATTATTTAAAGTTGAATTTTAATATATTGTATAAGTAAGAACTTTCTTA
The DNA here is from genome assembly GCA_018249695.1 of Heliconius erato demophoon. Lineage (NCBI taxonomy): Eukaryota > Metazoa > Arthropoda > Insecta > Lepidoptera > Nymphalidae > Heliconius > Heliconius erato. Next base: position 5,876 of record DWQW01000540.1, read on the forward strand.
TAAGTTTGTTTAAGTTGTGCTAAATAATATGAAATAAATATTAACTATTGACGATATCTACAAAATGATTCATGATGCGCTCCTAGTTTTGTGGGACTGTTCCCGAACAACAAATATAAGCGAGGTAAATTTAAATTGAAATTATTGTAATACAGAAACTATATTTATTTTTAGTTAGATACTAAAAAATGTAAAAAAAATGGGGGAAATAAATAAAAAAAAAACAATGTTAAAGTATAATAAATATTTTTTTAGAAAAAACATAACACATTTTTTTATAGTGTATATCTCCCTATTTTTAGCTTCAACCAAAGAACTATGCGAATGAAGGTGATGCAGAAGTTTACAAAAGGATTTATTCAATTGCAAAAAGTCATCACAAAATACAAAACTTTGTTTTAGGCACATCTTTTCACGCAAGAAAATCTCAAGCAGGTACTTAATTTGTTGTTTTTACATTTTATTTATTTATCTTAGCTTCCCGATAAAGCTGGGCATACAGAGAATTAATTAAGACACTCTATTCCTCATATATCACCAAATTTTGAGAAATAACATGTTGAGCGGCAGAACTCAACACTACAAATTGTGTTGTTTTCAGATATTTAACATTTATTAAGTAATAATAATGAAATATTTATATTTCTTGTTAGCTTCAGGACACAAATCTTACGGATTATATGGTCAAGCCCTTAGTGAAGGTATAACAGAAGTTTTGAGATCATATAAGAATACTTTAAAGGAAGTACAAGATCTTGTTGTTGGGAACCAAAACTATAATTTGGCTTTTGTGTATAGCTATGTAGAGAAATTTAGAGGACTCTTTAATACTTTGAATAAAATAATAAATACAATAAAAGAGCGAAGACTAAGTGGATGCCAAATTTTAAGCCTTGTACATCAATATATTTTAAATGGAAACAAAATGGTCCATGACTCTATTGTGCAGTAAGTAAAGGAAATGTTACATAAATAACATTTTTATTGAAAATTAATTAAATCTATTTAGTGAGATATAGTGATAATCTGATTGCAAATGCAATAGTTGGGAGTTCTGGTCCCAGTGTGGGGAAAAATCATATTTAAATTACATCATTCATCTCTTTAATTAAATAATTTAATATGTAATGCCTCAAAAGAAGAGAAGAGGATGTGACACTAGGTTCCCAAATCTACCCAGCAATTAAAAGGTTTAAAGCTGCTTAATAGTTATTGCCATTTTTAGAGTATTTACATGTTTAAACACTGTTTTTATCAACCAACTTTGCACATGGCTGCTGTATGGTGAATTAAGAGATCCTTACGAAGAATTTTTTATATTTCAAACAAAGAAAAATGATTCCTCTGAAACATTTTTTTCAACACCATCCTCAACAAATACTTGTGATAAATCTCTTGTATCTACTGTGAGTTGAGAACTATCTTATTTTGAGTGTTACAATTATTTTTTGTATTTATCTAACTATATTTTAAACTTATTAAAGACATTACTGTTAACTTATATAAAATTCTTCATTCTTTGTTTTTCCTCAGTTACTTTATTATTATCAATTGTATTTTATTTTTATACCAGCTTCAACAAACACCATTAGATTGTGGATATAATCTTAATCCAACCATGATACCATATTTTATGCCACTCTCGCTGTCTCAAGAGATACTTTTTATTGGAAAAACTGTCATTCTTTTTGGTTTTGACCCCAAGAAAGTGAAGAAAAATAGCAATTTTATTATAAATAGACCGATGCTGACATTACAAAAATGTGATGCTGATTGTAGAAGGTATGATTTTTATAGATACCTCATTTCCATCCACTTAGAGCAATGGTTCCCAACCATTGGACTGCAAATGATTTTAAATTTAGTGGTTGGTGAGCCATCAGCTGCTGTGCAGTGAGTGAGTAGAGTATACTTTTTTAGCTTCACACTGTATCCTGCATGCAGCAAGGTGTCATAGGGAACCTAGTGTTAAGACACTCCGTTCTCCATCTTCCGCTGAATTCTGGAAGCATTGCGTGCTTAGTGGCAGTACTCAACGCCATCCTTTCTATTCTGCCTGCCATTTCTGCTCAATACCAGAGCAAAAAAATTAAAATATTAAATAATTCATTTCCTACAGCGGAAATCGAACCCACAACTACTCGCATTGACAGTCATACATTGTGCCCTTGCCTCACGACTGGCCTCAAATAAATACCACTTCATAAACTTCTGTAATATTAAAGTGCAGAAGTTTTTGTTAAAATATTATATCTTTTTATGTAAGTTCCTATTGAGTTATTAATTAATGATTTAGTTTAAATATTACCAATTATTTACAAGAATGATATAGAAGTAGTTGTTGATCAAGAAAAGATTGGAAACCTCTGATTTAGAGAGACCATGGTGGCACAGTATGACGGCGTTTAACGCCACATGATGATGAGATGATGGTTGTAGGTTTGATTCCTACTTAAGTGGATGAATTATTTTCGATTATCATCTCTGGTAAAATAAAGTATGGTGTCTTGAATTTAGGTGGACAGTTGAGAATTGAGTGGCCTACACTAGGTTCTTTTTTTCTACCATAACATAGGATGAAGAACATTTTTTGATGAATAAACATAATTTGTTGATGAAATGTTGTTTTCTTTATGATTTTTTTCTTTTAAATATTATTTATAATAAATGTTCATATTTGTTTTAATATTCTTTATTTATTTGCGTTCCTATCGTTTACTTAATTTATTGCCTTATTTAAGGTTTACAATATGGGAAGAGAAGGAAGCTGAGTTTCATGATAAGTTACAAAAACTCAAAAACCCTGAAGTATTTGAAGTCTGCAATCTAAAAAGTGTTGTTAGAGAAATTAAAGAGTGTGTTACTAAGGTAAGAAATTTTAAATGTATGTATTTTTTGACTTACACAATTACTATATATACAATATCTTATACTTTAACTTGATCCATATATATATATATGCTATTCTGAACTTTTCTTTTATTACAAACAAATCTAGCCTTTTTGAGTTATTCTTTTTCTCAAAAAGGGAATATCAAAAAACTTTTGTCCGTTAACCAAGTCTTCTGCTTCTTCAAATGTTTGTGGCATATTTTTACCAGCTGTTTCTGGTAAAAATATGGCGGCAATAGTTCCAATACCGGCTATGCCGCCAACGATAATTAGAGGCAGTACAGGCATATACACTTTTAAGTATACAATATAAGGTGATATAACAGTAGCTATGTATCCACAAATCTGGACAATTGATGATCCTGATCCCCTAACTGGTGTTGGCAGCATTTCTGCTGCCCATTGCAACGTCACCGTATAACATATGTTCACTCCAAATCGTGCTATGATAGCACATAGCACTGAGACCACGCCGTTAGGTACAAAAGCCGTTAAAAGACTAAAAATAGAACAACAAAACATCATTGTAACTGTTATCCATTTACGACCAGTTAAATCTAAAGTAAATGACACGATAAGTAAAGATGGAAATTCTGTTAAAGATAGGAGTGTAAACGATAGGAAAAAATTAAAGGCCAATGCACCGATGCTACGTAATAACGCATCAAAAATTATTGTGCAACACATAAATTCTATACACACCCAAAATAATATTTTTCTTAAGATTGGTCTTCTGAAGATGTCCAAAACAGTCGCACTTTTATCAGGGTCCGCTTTATTAGCTGATATTTTATATCTTTCTATAAGATCGTCTGGGATTAGTTTTTTGTTGATTCGTCCAATGGACAATACTTTTTCTACTGCATCGTTAATCCTACCCTGGGAAAGTAACCATCTGGGACTTTCTGGTATGACAAACGGAGCGAATACCGCCAGTACCATGGGTACACTCGTTACCAACGATAAGGTTCTCCAGTCTCCACACGCAAGCGCTATCGATGGCAGTGTTATCATGCCTAGAGTAAAAAATATTCCAGTTGGTAAATTTGCTGCCATTGTTCGATATTTTGGTGCGACATACTCTATAACGAGTAAATATATCATCATCATACAGGTATCGTAAGACATGCCCATAAAGAACCTACAGATGCTAAATTCTGTGAAATTTCTTGCGAAAATACTTATTACACCTGCAATACTTCCAATTAAATTTCCAATAACTCCAGCGGGTAGACGGCCGTACTTATCAGCTACCCAACCAATACACAATCCTCCAACTATAGATCCAACGAAGAATACTGCTTGCGCTGTCGCTTGATAACTGTCTCTTTCACAAACCCATTCCATTTCAGTAGATATTGTCGGATATGGAATTTCACTTCTATTAAATTCCCAGCCGTGTTTACATGGTTCGATGGGCCACGATCTATTTGGTTTCATCGCAGGATCAAACACTGTGCCCCAGTCCACTGCATACATAGAACAATGTGAATATCCATAATTTTCTCTATAGTCATGTGGAATAGCTAAATATCTTCTACGGCTGGCAGTTAAATTTTCCAGTTCAGGAACCCAACACCAATGATTCGAAGGTACTTCTGTCATGAACAGTTGTGTGAAATATGAGAACGCGCCGAAAACGTAAAATGGGCATGTTGAAAGAAATAAGAGCACTTGATATAGTCCAAATTCACCAGCTGCGGATAGAAGATCATTATAATCTACAATTTTGCCGAGATCTCCCTCTTTTTCATTATTTTTGTTGCAAACATCTTTGTTTTCTAATTCGGTTACGTCGCTTTTGAGAGATTTCATTCTTTCAACTATAACTCCTTCACGTAAGGTGAGAACACGTTGAGTAGTTTATAATAAACTAAAAATATTAATGACGAGACACTTCATTTGTTTACTCCAGGAAAAGATGAAATATACCATATTATATAATAATATGTCTTAAACTCTAAACACGATAGTGTTCGCGCCAAGTTTACAATATAAAATGATAAATATCTTGGCCATGAACTACTTAATTTGTCCTCTGACTCAAAAATCATTTTGAATCACTTAATGGAACCGGAATTAGGTAAGTATGAAAAGACGGTAACCTTATAACCTTATTATCACTAGGTTATCTATAGGTTTAATTTTATTATCACTAGCTTTTTCTTGTAACAATCACAATTAATAAAGTCAATTGTGCAAATTATAATACGTTTCTCTTAAATTTTAATTTCGTTATTTATTAAAATCATTTCTTATAAATGAGTACTTAAACCTTTAGATCAGAATTCCGCAGCTTTTACATTAGGTATTCATCATTAAAGGCCAAATTTGTAAAAAAAAACTGTGTTTACTATTTTCTTTGTCGTCTTTGAATCCAATCCCAATAGAATATTTTCATAGCATATAACCACTGTTCTTGTCTCAAGACCAGAATGACCAGAAAACATTTAAAAACGTGTGTTGTTTTTTTTTTGACATCTAGTCTCTTTTATATTAAACTTGGCTCCTTTTGCCAAATACAAGTATCAACTAAAATTTAACTAATATTTAATTGATGTTATACAAAAATTATATCATCTTAAGTAGCTTTAAGATAATGAAATGTTTGATAATGTATTAAATATTTTTTTATATATCTTTGGATCAGCAAGTAAACAACTCGTATGATAACGGGCTTCAACCGCGTAGTGTAGTATTTTTTTAGCTTTGCTTGCTTTAATTTGTGCGGATTTTTTGATTTTTGTATCTCTCCTTCACGCTGTATCCCGTATATGGGAAGGCAGAGGGAGCCTAGTGTTAAACCTACTTTTGGTTGGGATTTATTTCTTTTAGCTCAGGAATACTTGTCTTATAGGTTTATATTAAAGTAAAAGCAAATGTATCTTAAATATTGATTTTAATAAATGTTATTTTGTGTAATATGTTATTTTTAAATCATCAAATTTAATTATATGTATTACATATTCAATTTAAGATAGACGTCTTGTTGAGAAGCGTAAGGAATGTTAAATAATAATTTAACAATAGTTTGAAGCCAGTCGTAGCGCAGTGGCACAAAGCGTGACTGTAAAACCGACTGGTTGGTGGTTCGATCCCCACTCGAGGAGGTAAAATATTTACTTAAATTTATATTTCCATTTCTTCGCTCTGGTGTCGAGGACAAGCGCGGCGTTGAGTTCTGCCACTCTACACAGCCTCCAGAATTCGGTAGAAAGTGGGAAACGGAGTGTCTTAACACTACTCGTAGGTTCCCTCTGCCTACCCTGCAATGTGCGGGATACAGCGTGAAGCTGATTTTTTTTATATAATTATGAGGGAAGTCGCGGCGCAGGGGTACAATGTGTGACTGTAAACGCGACAAGTTGTGGGTTCGATCCCTGCTTGAGGAAATGAAATATTTATAAAAAATTATATTTCCATTTCTTCGCTCTGGCGTCGAAGCAAAGTGCGGCGTTGAGTTTCGCCTTATGAAAAAAATCGGCGAAAAGTGGAGAACGGAGTGTCTTACAATAGCAGCAGCTACGCGAAGCTAATAAAATATATATATATTTAAATTAAAATAATAATTTAATAATAGTATTTTAGAAATAGCTTATTTAATAACTGTTCGTCCACTATAAGTGTTACGATATTTTTACACTTTTAAAAATTTATTAATGTAAATTGAAATATATTAATTAATATAATGTTCAATGTTTTAGCACTTATGGACAGTGGCAGTGGAGGAAGCTCAGCTGTTACATGAATTGCGTCTTATGAAAGACTTTTATTTACTGGGGCGAGGGGAACTTTTCTTGGAGTTATTGAGGCTCACAGCGCCCATGTTAGATAAACCTACTACAAGAACATCAACAAGAGGTACGCTACTATATAATTTTGGGATATATATTTTTCAAACGTAAACTTAATTTATTATGTGAAGCATTTCTTGTTATTCCTTATCTACATTTTATTAACTAAATATTGTTACAAAAATTTATAATTCGGCGACAGACAATTATATTATAGTTCGTCAATCAAAATTTATAATATTTTAAGCAAAACTAACCAAGCAAGAACTTAAACGACACGTTGTGGGTTCGATTTCCACTGGAGGAAATGAAATATTTCTATTTGGAAAAGCGCGGCGTTGAATTTCTTCACAAAGTTGGGAACGGAAGTGTATTAAAGGGAACGGAGTGTTTTACAGTAGGTCCCTAAGTTCCCTCGGCCTACTCTGCTATGTGCGAGATACTGCCTGAAGCTAAAAAAACGTAGAGTATAATCTCTATTGTAAAAGCTACAGGTGTCATTTAATTATATTCATCTCAATGTATGCTATTCTCAAATTTTTATTATATTTTTTTATATTATTCACATTTGTTTTTACAGATATGAACCACGCTTTCCAATTAGCAGCTCGTGCAGTCTTTTTGAGTAACAGCGCGGACATAGAGAAGTTTAGTTTCGAATTGCCGTATGTGAAGCCGAATATTTCTGCGAATTCCACCATAGATAATGATAGCAGCTCAGGTAATGTACAGCACGGTTGACGAGTCGTGGCCGCTCAGACGTTAAGCTTTCTGAAATTTTGTGCATTGCTCTCTCGGTCAAAAATCTGAACTCTGAAGTAAGAGAAGCGGCGTTGAGTTCTGCCACTGAACACGCAATGCCTCCAGAATTCGGCAAAAAGTGGGGAACGGAGTGTCTTAACACTAAGTTCCCTCTGCCTACCCTGCTGTGTGCGGGATACAGCGTGAAGCTGATTTATTTTAAGAAAAATCTTAAAATCAAATCTTCGCATTCATATACCTACTGCTAACTACTTATTTTACACTACATTATAAACATTCTAGGTGCTATATCTGATAAAAATATGTTACAAATGTATATATAGTAATTTCTATTATATCTATTTTTTTATTTTAGCTACTTTTATGATTATATAAATGGATACTTTTGTAGAAAACATAAAAATTTTAACGTAGCGGGATTTGAACCTGCGCCTCTTGGAAACCGTCCAAACGCTCTGACCAACTAAGCCATACGTTCCCATCTGACTATGTCGAAGTTCTTATATGCTTGTTACAAATTATTGTTACTAGAATCACTGTAGCGAGATTTTTTTTTCTAAATGTGGAATAACACTTAAAATAAACGTAAAAAAAATATTTAAATGGATGCTATTTATAAAAAAATGTTACAATACGTACGACAATACGTAGAGGAGGCTTCTAAGATGAACATTGAAAAATTATATGAAGACACTGTAAATAAATGTAAAAAAAAACTTTAAAATATTATAAATTAAATTCAAACAGTTGCAGATGGCTGGTCAACGATAATTTTGAAATACGATTTCAAATGGCCGTTACACCTTTTATTTGCTCCGGAAGTGCTAGCGCGATACAATGATATGTTTCGGTTACTATTGAGAATAAAGAAAACACAGCATGATTTGCATGCACTTTGGAAAACTTATAAACAATCTACACGGTAAGTCGAAGTAATGTATAGGATTTTTTGATGATAGTTCTTTCAATTAAAATCAAAATAAAACATTTAATTTTATTAGTTCACATCTATGGATGTGTGATTGCATGTGCGGATGTGCGATCACATGTGTAGATGTCAAATTACACGTGTGGATGTCAGATCACATGTGTGGATGTTAGATCACATGTGTGGATATCAGATCACATGTGTGAATATGAGATCACATGTGTGGATGTCAGATCACATGTGTGGATAGCAGATCACATGTGTGGATATGAGATCACATGTGTGGATATGAGATCACATGTGTGGTTGTCAGATCACATGTGTGGATAGCGGATCACATGTGTGGATGTCAGATCACATGTGTGGATAGCATATCACATGTGTGGATATGAGATCACATGTGTGGATCTCAGATAACATGTGTGGATAGCAGATCACATGTGTGGATACGAAATCACATGTGTGGATGTCAGATCACATGTGTGGATAGCGGATCACATGTGTGGATATCAGATCACATGTGTGGATATGAGATCACATGTGTCGATTTCAAATCACATGTGTGGATATGAGATCACATGTGTGGATATGAGATCACATGTGTGGATGTAAGATCACATGTGTGGATGTTAGATCACATGTGTGGATGTGAGATCAAATGTGCGGATGTGATCACACATGTATCTAGAGTACATACACAACTAAACAAAGGCATATGATCACACAGCGGCAATACGTAGAGGAGGCTTCTAAGATGATCATTTACGCCCAATATTAATAACCTATCTCCAACGTCAATCTTAGATTGTTTCATATATCTATCCAATCTCTAGATTTTACTGTGGTGCATCAGCCAAGATCAATCTCTGAATGGTAACCTTGCTTCCCACTAGTTCCTCATAATATACATTTTTTTAGGTTTTCTATATGTCAACTACACAATAAATTAATGTTTCTAATGGATAATCTACAACATTACTTGCAAGCTGATGTGTTGGAGACTAATTTCTCGAGGCTTATGGAGGCAGTTAATAAAACAAATGATTTTGAGAAATTGAAGAAAGCACACGCTACATTTCTCGCTGATACATTAAGTCAATCTTTTTTGACTGTTACGGTATGTATATAACATAGATAGATACTTTTTTTAGCTTCACGTTGTATCTCGCTGATAGGCTGGGGAAACCTTGTTTTAAGAGTTTCGAGATTTGCTCGTTCAGCAGCAGAAGTCAACGCCGCGCTGTCTTCTTACCAAAAAAAGGAAAAAGAAAACAATTTATTTATACAAATCGAAATCGAACCTACAACCGTGTGTCGCGTTCACAGTTTACGCGATAGTTATGTGTTCGATTCTTACTCAGGGGAATTAATTATTTACATTTCTTAGCTCTTATAGAATAAAGTGTACGATTTACTTTCACCACTCAATTGGCAATGTCCCGAAAATTGGGCGGTGCCTGAGGAACTGTATCTTAACTCTAGGTTGTTCTCACTGCAGTCTGCCTAACTTGCTATATGGGGGATACAGCGTGATGCTATTTTTTTTTTTAGTTTAACAAAAAAAAATCAGCTTCACGCTGTATCCCGCACACAGCAGGATAGGCAGAGGGAGCTGAGAGTTCCCCACTTTCTGCCGATTTCTGGAGGCATTGCGTGTTGAGTAGCAGAATTCAACGCCGCGCTTTGCCTCGACACCAGAGCGAGGAAATGGAAATATAAATTTAAGTAAATATTTCCTCGAGTGGGGATCAAACCCACAACCAGTCGGTCTTACAGTCACACTTTGTGACCCTGCGTCAGGATTGGCCTCAAAACTGGCCTTTAAAGTTTTATTTTATTATATAAAAAAATCACATTATTATATTTTTACTTTTAGTGTAACGACAGTGAAACAGGTGACACGTTAGATTCTATAAATAATCCTGTATTTTGTAACATAATGGAACTATTGAAACTGTGTCACTCGTTTTGTAGCATTAGCGAGTTCGCTTCCGATAAGGAGGCAGAAGATTATTATTTAAGGGGGTATTCTGAGAGGTAAACCTTTATATTTTTAGACATTTTTAAAGTGTTATTCCACACTTAGGAAAGAACAATACTTATTTTAGAAAACGTATAAAAAATTTTTTTTTGAACGCAGCGGGACTCGAACCCTTTATATTTTTTTTTACTCACTATATTCCACATGCAGAAGGGTAGGCAGAGGGAAATTAGTGTTAAAACACTCTACGCACCGCCTAATTTTAGACACATTGCGTGTTGAGTGGAGTGGAAATTCAAGTCGTTTTGAGAGAGAATGGAACCCGCAACCGTCGAGCTTACAGCCAGGCGCCGTGCCGCTGCGCTATAGCGGGCTCGGACAAAAACCCAATGTTGACCCAGAATAAATAGCTAAATTAAGCACGGCGATTTTTTAATTGCTATAAAATTTATTTTCAGATTCAACAAATTAGTAAAGCAATTAATGCAGCTTTTAGTATCGTTACGGGATCGTCCTTGTGGAGTCTATCTAGCTCGGCTGTTGATGAGACTGGACTACAACCGGTGGCTTAGTGGTGAAGCTCAGCTCACGCAATCCGTTACTAGCATGTTGAGATATTAGTTAAACGTTGAGTGGTATATAAATAAAATAAATAAATAAAAATAAATCAGCTTCACGCTGTATCCCGAACACAGCAGGGTAGGCAGAGGGAACCTAGTGTTAAGACACTCCGTTCCACACTTTCTGCCGAATTCTGGAGGCATTGCGTGTTGAGTGGCAGAACTCAACGCCGCGCTTTGCCTCGACACCAGAGCAAAGAAATGGAAATATAAATTTAAGTAAATATTTCATCTCCTCGAATGGGGATCGAATCCACAACCAGTCGGTTTAACATTCACACTTTGTGCCGCTGCGCCACGACTGGCCACAATATAAATAAACTTATAATTCAGCTTCACGCTTATGTATAGAACAAAGGGAACCTAATACCATTTTTTTTTTAATTACGTTTTATTAAGTGTATATCGATATAGATAACCATTCTAAAAACGACCAACCAATTTCCCTAAATACACCTAAATAATGTTAAATAAAAATGAAGCGGCGCGGGGGCCGCTAGTAAAATAAATAAAGTAAAATCGTTGTTTTTTCATTTAATATAATGAATAAGTTGCCATTGCCTTGTTTATTCAAAATACTCAGCTCAGCCATACATTTAAATTACTTTTTAGAAGCTTTGGATTTTTTCATAATTTATTTAAGAATGACCATACCATACTCTTTATGTGATTTAAATATAATATAACAGTAAAATAGTTCAGCTTATCTTTTTTGTATGTTGTATGTGATGTATGTTACATAAATAAAATAAAACAAGATATAATAACTGTTTTTTTTGTTTTAATCATCAATGTTATCTTCCTCTAATATATTGGACTCGGCAGATCTCTGACTAATTATATGGTCTGCATTTTGTTGCATTACAGTCTTCATTAAAATACACTTCGTCATGTAACATGTGCATGGTACAGGATGTTCCACTTCATCTGGATCCAAAAGACTCAGTTGAATATTGTATCTAAAACATATATATAGAAAACATGTATTACAATATTTTTATCATTTTTTAGTGTTATTCCACACTTAGGAAAGAATAATACTTATTTAGAAAACCAACCAGAACGTATGCTTAGTGGTAAGAGCGCCTGGTCGGTTTCCAGGAAACGCGGGTTCAAGTCCCGCCGTTTAGTGATGTAAAATTGTCTATAATTATAAATTGACTATTCAATACAATAAGATTTTTTTCTATTTGAACCAATAGTTCTCGAGATTAACATATTCAACTAAGCAAACTCATGAGCTTTGTAATATTAATATAATAATTTGGATTTGCAAAGAAACCTTATTCTACTAGGTTAGTATTATTTTTTGAGGCCAGTTGTGGTGCAGTGGCACAAAGTGTGACTGTAATCGACTGGTTGTGGGTTCGATCCCCACTCAAGGAAATGAATTATTTATTTACATTTTCATTTCTTCGCTCTAGTGTCGAGGCAAAGCGCGGTGTTGAGTTCCGCCACTCAACACGCCGTGCCTGCAGAACTCGGCGGAGAGTGGGGAATGGAGTGTCTTAACACTAGTTCCCTCTGTCTACCCTGCTGTGTGCAGGGTACAGCATGAAGCTGATTTGATTTTAGTATTATTTTGTATTTAATTAAGATTTTACTCATCATTGTTTGTTGTAACATAACATTCATTTTTATATACACATGACTTGTGCATTCAAAAATAGTACATGTATGTATATGTTAATTAAATCCATATGTAAAATAGTTCCCACCTTCTTGGATTTTCTAAATCTCTATTTATGTTTATTCCATAAGCAATAGGTTCTTCTTCATCTACACTTTGTTCTTCAGGCAAAAGTATTATAGTTTGTTTCCAGTGAGTCGCTGGACTTTCTGGTCCTGTACTTAGAATGATGCGGTTCACAGATGATATTTGAGGAAAATAGCATTCAAACCATATACATATTCCTTGGTACTGCCCATTTCTACTAGCTCCTAAAATTATACAAAAAGGAAATTTGTGAAGGAAATTCAAATAAAGCATAAATTTGTGTAAATGTATATAACAAAAAAAATGCTTTAATTATGATTTATCTTCACACTTTATTTTGTATATGCCAGGATACACTGAAAGAACCTTATAAAAAACAGTGCTATGATATGCTTTGCTGCTGTTATTTTCTCTTATAATTACTTAATATACTTTTTTCTATGTCCATTAGACATCTCAATCAAAACCTAAAAAAAATAACAAAATCCTCCTTACAAACCTATGACTTCCTCTATATTAAAGGATTCTAAGTCACTAACTTTGTCTTCCTTTAAATTGAGCCATGCTATGACAGTACCAGGTCCTAAAAGATCTTCCTTCTGTATGGTCATTATTTCAGGTTTGCTGTTCTTGCTTGACCTAAGCTGATTTGCAAATGCTGATAGATTTACCCCATGGAAATTAGTCCATTTATATAATTCAGGAACACTAGAACAATAAATGAATGTAACTATAAATATCCTTTATATTTGCATCAAAAAAACTTTAGAACTTTTTAGTATTAATGATGGATTCTTATATGCAGATAATATTGTTGTAACAAAAGAATAGAAAACACTTAACCAACATGTAGCTTTATACACACTGAATTGGCTCATTACTAAACCTCCAAAATGAGTGCTGACTACTTCAATTGAAATTTATCCTTAATATATTAAATGCTACAGCAATTCCTCAATGTTACTATACAAAATATTTGAAGAAACAAATTTTATGAAGAAGTCAACTTTTTCTATATCATTTACATAGTAAAAGTTGTAAATCTTACCTACATGGGGCGACATAAATACAAGCACTGTCTGGAAACATTTCTCCATCTGGCTTCAGAAATTTGTCTCTAGCATATAAAACTGAGTCTAGCATTCCTTCATGAAGTAAATAGAATCCCATCCATTCAGACACCAGAGCATCTACTTTAATGTTTCCAGGTAAACTCACATCTTCTACTTTACTATGAATTACCTGTTAATATAAAAATATTTATTTAATTGTATATAATTTAAAAATAAAATATATTTTCACTTAGGGAAGAAATATACTTTTTTAGAAAACATATCATAGCAGGATTTGAACCCACACCACTTGGAAACCGTCCAAGTGCTCTGACCAACTAAGTTATGGATATAAGAATCTCAACGTAGCTAGCATCAAGCTGTCAAAATTCTAAAATGCTTGTTAGAACTTATTTCTGTTACTAGCATCTCTGTAGAGAAATTTATACAAATTACTGCTACCCGAAGACAATTGTTTAGATTTATTATTGGCAAGAGAGAATGCTATTCATTAAATTTTACCTTCTTAAAGTATTACATTTAGGAAAAAAATACTTGTTTTAGAAAACATAATACAAAATATTTTTCTTAAACATAAAAAATGTTTTAACACTTACCTCAATGAAGTCTTCAAAATTATTTTCCTTCACTATCTCTTTAGCTAAAAAAGCCAAATTGCTTGCTTCAACAGCATAAACTTTTTTCGCACCAGCTTGAATACAAAATATTGACAAGATTCCAGTTCCACAGCCAACATCCATAACTATTTTATCTTTAAAATAAGATGCGTTTTCTAAAATTGCTCTCCTATAAGTTTCAGTCCTTGGATTATCTTCCAACATCAATCTATGAATCTAAAAGCAACAATGTTTTTATTTTTTATTAGATAAGAAATGCTTGTTGGATATAGCTTTTAAAGCTTGAGTATGATACGTAATCTGTAAATAAGGTCACGTAACGTCGTGGAACATAAAACTTATTTATTGTAGCATTCAGATTCCAGGCAACATTTTGTAGAATAACATTTAGTTTGAGCTGTAATAAGAAAAAAATAAAAAAACCATACCTCTAAATCTTCGTAACTAGTAAAGTAACTGTTTTGTGTAGTATCGGTTTCCATTATCTTTACAAATTGTATAAAATTTATATTTACAAACCCTGAACTTCTGAATATATTATTTTTGTTTACAAAAATATAACCTATAAGTAACACATTGTCATTTTGTCAACCGACTAACGAGTGGTTGTTGGCAGCTAGATGATGTAATATATACCTTATTACCATAACTTAAGAATCAAATTGTACTAATACAATACAATAAAAGTAGATAATTCAGAATAGTAATCGGCTAACTAGATAAAGGTATTACTATATCGATTCTTTAAAAAATAATCGTTATCTATAGAGTTCATATAATATATTATTATTAAAGGTCGACTGTCGAAGATCTATAATTAAATATAAATAATGAGATAATGTTGTTCTAATTAATTCTAAATATAGTTTTAATTCAATACGATATTCATAAATGAATATCCATTTTCCTATCTAATCTTATAGGCATTAATTTCAATGAAATTTATAGACTTAGTGAGTATTAATATTCTAATAGAAAACTTAAAAAATTAAATTAAATCAGCTTCACGCTGTATCCCGCACACAGCAGGGTAAGCAGAGGGAACCTAGTGTTAAGACACTCCGTTCCCCACTTTCTACCAAATTAAATAAAATACTTAATACTAATAGAAAACTTAATAATTGAATATTTAGAATAAAATATTAAATTCAGTAAATTTAGTTCTATAAAAGTCGATTATTGTTTTGTTCTGATCGAATATTCTATTTTTATTATCTGTATTTCCAAATGGCACTTATTGTAAAATCGTACTTCGCTGTACGCTGTAGTTACAAATACGAAAACTTAGGATTTTTAGTCTTAACAAAGGTCTTGTTAGTAATTATTATGTGGTAAATTTAATAATAAGATAGTTTTAAATTTTAATTAATAATGGCTAAAGAAAGTGATATGTCTTTGTTTAGTGATGTATTAGAACCTTTTAGGCGGGTTATAAACACCGATCCGCCGAAGGATAAATTAGCGGCGTCTACTAAACTAAATTTTTCTGATAGTAACCAATCCATAAAAGAAGGTAAAGTGCTTTTTAATAATCATCCAAAACTACATATTTTCACTTATAAAACTTTCACAAAATTGTATTAATTTACAGGAACGCCACTTATGATGTCAATCGGTAAACGAAAGTCTAGTTTGGGCTTAACTGAGTCCGGTACACCTGAAAAACGAGCGCGTACTGATTCTTCATCAAACCAACCACAGTCGCCGTGGGAAACAAAAAGATTGAAAGTTGATTTAATTGCAGCAAAAGCACAGGTTAAAATAAAGATAAAAGTAATATAAAGAATCAAAATATAACGATATAACGTATACTTACATATAAATTATATTGTTTTAGATAACTAAACTTGAATCCCGTGTTAATCATCAACACACTATAAGGAAAGAAATGCAAATATTATTTGAAGAAGAAAGAGCATCGCTCACTGAACAACATAAAAGGGATGAACGAGCTCTTGCAGACATGGAGGAAAGATTACAGTTAGTAAGAAGAAGAGAACAAGAACTCAAAGAAGAATATAGTACGGTAATAGTATTTATTTTGTGTTTTTGGTATTACTTTGTGTTTTTTAATATGCTGTATTCCACATACAGCACAGGCAAAAAGAATCTACTGTCCAGGCAGTTTTTAACTTTTCCCCTGTACTTGAGACATTGTGTTTTAATTGGACTGCCTCAATGGTCTATTTGGCTTGAAACAAGGAAATAAAATTAACTTAATTCTGTAAGTTGGGATTGAAACTCAAAGCCATTGTGTTAACAGTCAGATGCTGGCCAAGCCATTGTTGAGCAATGCTGAGCAGTGTTAATTTTTTTTCATATAAGCACCTTTAAATTAAATACATATTCGATTATTTTTAAAGTAAATGTAAAAATGTATAATTCTAATATATTTAGGCAATTAAAGAACATAAAGATAGTAAAACAAAGTGGGAAAAAGAGAGAGGTGAACTTCAAAAACAAGTAGCTGAACTTAAAGATCAACTATTAGAAGCTAATGTCAGCAGTAAGGACCAACTTTCTGAAATGAAAAAGGATATGGATGAATTATTGCAGGTATGTATAATATATAACAAAATCTGAAAATAAAAGTGTACTGCTTAGTTAATAGCAATATTTAATTTACTTTTAATTTTTATAGTTTACATTATCAATTATAATATTATAAAACTGTTTTCTATAGTGCATCAATCCCAGAAACGATTAGTTCAGTTTGAAAAAATCCTTTCGAATTACATAGTCAATTTATTAGCATACTCTTTACTCATTTCAATATAGCTGACTATTAAAATTAGAATATGTCCTGTGTAATAGAAAAACTCTTAGGTAATCTTAGGTAATTTGTTAAATTCATTTGACCGGGTGTGTCAAGTCAAATTAGTAAAATAATGGGGATTGAATATAATTAAAATAATTATTCTTAAAATATAGGCTCTAGAAGGTGCTCAACAAGAAGTTGAAATGTTAAAGAAAGAAGTAGCAAAGCAAACATCTAAAGCAGAACAATGTACCTCATTGAGATCGCAACTTGATAAAACAACATTTGAGTTACAACAAGTAACTAGTAAACTGAAAGAATTGGAATACGAGAAAGATTCATACAAAGATTGGCAACAGCAGGCTAAAGTAAGTAAATGTATATTTTGCTTAATTTTATTATTTGACCATGTGGTTTGTACCAACACTGCATTGTGTACAGCCAAACGCGGTAGGTGTGCTGACGATTCGCCGTCTCATTAGTGCAGCTAAGGCACCATTAACCCTGTTACCGACATCAATACGCTTTTTCGCATACATGTTGTATCTTCTATCTCTACCCAACATGTTTCCCAAATATAATACAAACATATCAAAATAATGCCTAGGAAAGCATTTTGTATATTTTATGTTTATAATTATTATATTAAACCTTAAATTTACGTACTTCTTGTTATAGACAGCCCAAAAACGCCTCACCAATATGGCAGAACTAGAAAAAGAAGTAACCCGTCTTAGAGCAACAGAGAGATCTCTAAGAGATGCTGTTAGCAATAAGCTGTTGCTGGAGGAACAAGTTCATGTTTTATCCACAAAAGTTGAAACATTACAGCCATTGCAACAGGAATTACACGAGGCTAAGGTAATTTACATATTCAAATGAACTCAGTATTGTATTGTTTTATATTCATTAGCTTTAATATTTATTGAGGCCAGTCGTGGCGCAGCGGCACGAGGTGTGACTGTAAAACCGACTGGTTGTGGGTTCTATCCCCACTTTAGGAGATGAAATATTTACTTAAATTTATATTTCCATTTCTTCGCTCTGGTGTCGAGGTTAAGCGCGGCGTTGAGTTCTGCCACTCAACACGAAAGAAAGTGGGGAACGGAGTGTCTTAACACTAGGTTCCCTCTGCCTACCCTGCAGTGTGCGGGATACAGCGTGAAGCTAATTTAATTCTATTTTTTAATTTTTAATATTTATTCAATACTGTGGCCATTGTGGCGCAGCGGCACAAAGTCATAATTGAAAATTATCCGTCATTGGATCGATTCCCATTTGGAGGATAAATTATTTTTATTTCCTTGCTCTGCTAACAAAACTAAGCACAGCATTGAAGTCTTCTACTAAATGTTTTTATTGCCTATCCTGCTATATGCGGGATATAGAGTTAGGTTATAAAAAACGTACAGTAGTGCCACCAGTACTATAGTGCCAAAATGGGCCTTTTTTTTAATTTTTTGGCTAAATATTGTAAAATTGAAATTTATTTATATATAAAATATTTATGTACAATATTATATATTTTATGAATGTACATCAGCAGTGTTACTTGCACTTTCGACGCACCTTATTTTGTACTGGTTTGGTTTTTTGATTATGGCGTTCTGAGCGTGCTAGTTAGGGGTCGCAATATCGGACCATTCAAGCAAAACCGGGATTTTCGATATCGACTTCAGAAAAATCCCGGGATCCCGGTTTTTTCGATATTTTCGATATTTTAGTTTTTTATACCAAAATTAGTAATTTTTCGAGCTTCTTCTTATTTTTAGAGTTAATAATAATAATAATAATAATAATAATAATAATAATAAAACAATTTTTAATTATAATAAACAGTGAGTGATGAAAGTATGGCAAAAAAGATTTATGGTGGAAAAGTGAGTGGTAAGAGAGATCGAGGGAGACCTCGGTTGACCTTCGAAAACACAGTATCAAAGATACTGGAGGAAGGTCACGTAAAAAGCATGAGGACCCCCCGGAGGGCATGTATAAAGAGATTCATGACAGTGGACGAGGCGAAAGAGGTATGTAGAGACCGTAGCTTCTGGGGGTTCTGACTACCCCGCTAGGGATAAAGCGTAAAATTAGTTATTTAACATATATATCAAGGCAAGAATAGCGTGCAACAACGACGTGCAACACCGATGTGTAACAAAAACGCGCAACAATGACGCCCAACGAGAAAATACGGTATTCGTGCGTTCGTTGGTCGGGCCGGTCAAACTCGGTTAATGTCGTAAAATTCCGATTTTTGAGGAAAACTCATTGCTTACTTTTGCCGATGTATGTTCTGCACCATTGTATATCTTAAAGAAGCCTGAATTTAATAGCAGACACGTTTTAATTCAAATAACTAACTTTTAACTTTCTAAAATCCGAAAATATCGAAAATCCCGGTTTTTTGTAAAATTAAAACCGGGATTTTTAAGACCTATATTTGGTCCGATATCCCGGGATTTTTGAATCCCGGGATCCCGGATTGCGACCCCTAGTGCTAGTGGAGCACATATCACTTCGCCAATGTCACATTGTGTGGAGAAATCACGAAGGAGGTCGTACGGTAAAAAAGAGATAATGTTATACAATAGGAGAATGCATGTTAAAAAAAAAGATCCAGTTAAAAATTGCCTTCACCTGTAAAAAAAAATTAATATATACATTATACAGGATGGAAGAGGCAGCGCTCCTTTTATGGAAATAGCATATAGGGTAAAATATTTCAAACCCATACCTAAAGAAATTAATCATGATGCCTCAACAATTTGGACGTAGGATTTTTTTTCCATTTCACGATTTTTATCCACACCGTATTTCCCAATAACGTAAACACTTACTACTACAAAAATAGTACTAAAGGTTAAACAACTTTGAACTTTATCGCCAATACCTACGACTTGATTTCGGAATGAGGCGTGTGCGGTGGTGTTCCTTTGATAGGTTTGTGTGCGTGCGTCGTCCTTACAAATGGCGTTTTATTTTAAAACGCCAATTTTATTATTTATTTTGTTTGAAAAAATAACTTTTTCATTTTTGGGAATGTTTTTTTCTGATTTATATTAGGCTTTTATAGAGTAGTTAAAACTGTGGTTTCATTTAAAGTGGTGCTTACACTTCCACCCTGTATACCTAACACAGAGGATTAGTAATAAGAAATATAATACAAAGGTGTTAGCTTACAATTTAATTTTGTTATATCTAATATATTTACATAAAAAATTACAAAGAGGAATAAAACAAATATTAACAAACATTGAATGTTAAGGGGGCGGGGAACTTTATGAGGAAGGACATTGTATAAGGGACGGATCAGCTTAGGGCAAGTGAAAAGTATGTGAGAAAGGGAACCTTCATCTAGGCCACATTCACGCAGCGAGTGGTCCCCGACCCTGATCTTAGCTAAAATATTTTGGACTTGCCGTCTCACAATAACGAATCGTCATGTATTGTCAGTGAACTACCCACCAAGCCATATAATGAATATCACATCAGTTAATAAAAATAGTTTTAGTCATAATAGTGTATATTGTAATTTGAGGTGAAGCTGTCGTCGCTGGAGTCGTCGCTGGAGTCGTGGCGCTCGGCGGCGCGCGCGCACGGCGCGGAGTCGGCGCGCGCGCTCTCCAGCGCGCTGGACGCGTCGCTCAGCAGCCAGCTCAGCGCCGTGGCGGGGCAGTCCGCCGCGCAGTCGCAGCTGGCCGTGCTCGCCGAGGTAGGCTGGGAGTCGTGGCTGCTTTGAACTTACTTACTTACTTTTATAAATTCACTTTAATTAAAAGTTAAAAACCTAAAATCAAATATGCGCAGCTATCTAGAGCTAACTTCGATATATACGATGCCTCAATTGGATACCCAAAGAGAGAGGCCAACATTATAGTCCGACAAACATGTTATGACGTTTGAGAAGACAAACACGAGTCAAAATTCAGTCTTCAAAAATTGCTATATTAAAAATTGTAATATTATTAAAATTAATTTATTGTACTAAACTAATTCATAAAATTATAAAACCTTCAAGGAAGTTGCTACTCTCAAATTTGAACGCGATAAGGCGACAACTAAGTTAAACGATCTACAGACTGTGCGCAAAACTCAGGAGGACCTCATATATCGTTTAAAAAAACGTTTACTCCTGGTGACCCGAGAGAGAGATAGTTATAGGTAAGTTCATTGTCAATAGCTTCACACTTTCTCCCGCATATAGCAGAGTGAACAGAGGGAACCTAATGCTATTTTCTAATAAATCCAATGGTCTCTATGTAATGTGTGTTATTTAATGAAACGGCTGTTCTGTTCCAAGGTTTGTTTGTTAGTCCTCATAAATATGTTCAGCTTTACAATATGTTAGAATACCGGGAAAATTGCACACATACACTTCAGGACTCTATTAGCTCCTTTCTTTACGCACCGCCAGATTTTTCCACACGTTGCAGTTTGAGTGGCTGAACTTAACGCCGCATTTTGTACGTTAAATTGTACAAAGTTAAGTACATACTAGCACTAATAAAAATATATTTTTAGGAACCACCAGTGGTGAATAATAAAAGTAAGAAAACTTACTAACGTAGCTTCTATTATATATTAAAATTAGTAAATAAAGTAAACTGAGTAACAATTCTCATTATTACTATTATAGATACAACATATAACAATTAAGCTTCCGAGTCTTATCTAAGATCTCTCTAAATTCTGTTCAAGATTTTTCTCTGACTTCTATCTCTTAAATTCTTTATTTCTATGAATAAGAAATCTCCAAGTTTTACAAATATTATTTCTTATAAAGTTTTACTTTGGCATTTTAAAACTGACATTTCTATTCAAATTATGTTCTAGAGCGTCAATCGAAAAATCGTTAAGATATTTCGTTCCTAATAATATGTGTAAAATCGACTTATAAAACTATTTACCTCTTCTACGATAATAGAATATAACAAAATTTCACAGACAGCAGCTGGACAGCTACGAGAAGGAACTCTCAGTGACTTTAGTGGGCGAAACTGGTTCTGGCGGCGCGGTGCTGCTGGCGGCGCGGGTTGAACAGTTAGAGAAGGCGCTGCAAGGCTACCGCGATCTACTCGCTGTACACGATCAGGATCCGAACACTAATGGTAGGTTTGTATTTAAAAACTACGATAAGCGACATGTCTCGTCGGTCGTCCTGGCTAGGATATCAGGTTAATGTCGTTTTACTATGGAATCCAGTTGTTTGTACAAAATATCAATTGAATCTGATAGATAGAAATGGTTCAAAATATTGTTGCGAGAGTTTACATTGCCAATAAAACCGTGTTTTAATATTATATTGTTATTTTCATTATAGTGTTTTCATTTTTATGCCGCTACATTTAAAATCTATCTAAAATAAAATTTAATAATACCTATATTGTATAATAATATGGTTTACCACATTTCAGTTGCAGAAAGTGCTCGAGCGGAGGCGAATAAATTGCGTGAAGAGGCCGAGGCTGCCAAACGCGAGGTGGCCAAGCTGCGTGCTCAGCGGGATCAGCTGCAGTTGCACTTGGAGAGGCTGGCTGCACCCACTAAGGTATTTATATTACCTTAATTAACAAACCGGCTTACTCAATTTGCGTGAACTTTAAAAGAGACGGCGGATCCTTTCATTTTTCGCAGATAACTTAATAAAAAAAAATTATATATAAAACTAATATTAAAAAATAATATATTTTGGTCTGCAAATATATGCTGCAACATAACATGTTTTTGTGAATAAAGGTATCGATACAATACGGTCAAGTCTTGGCCGCCCTTATTATGTTGCTGAACTTTTGTACTTCTTGGGAAGAAAATAATCAAAAGTGAGGAAATCCTAAAATTTAATCTGTGCAGCCATCTATAGTTAACTTCAGGGTCAGGACTCATTGATCTTACTGTACTTTATTTCCCAAGTTTAACTTCACTCCAATGTCAATATAATTTTATATTTTTAAACTTTATTATATTTTTCGAGCCGTGCCGAGGCCGGTCGTGGCGCAGCGGCGGTTGTGGGTTCGATCCCCACTCGAGGAGATGAAATATTTACTTAAATTTATATTTCCATTTCTTCGCTCTGGTGTCGAGGTTAAGCGCGGCGTCGAGTTCTGCCACTCAACACGCAATGCCTCCAGAATTCGGCAGAAAGTGGGGAACGGGAGTGTCGTAACACTAGGTTCCCTCTGCCTACCCTGCAGTGTGCGGGATACAGCGTGAAGCTGATTTATTTATTTATTATATTTTTCGCATATTATAAGACAGTAGACAGAGAATCTAGTGTTAAAATATTCCGTACCACCACCGTCCACTTTTCGAATTTCCCAAATTCGAAAGTGTTATGTGTTTGTATGTACCGTACGTAGAAGAATACTAATACTGGTATAATCATTGTTTTGTTGGTTTTGTAAATGGTTTTTATTTGCAATTCACAGATACTACATTTAGCCGATAACCCGGCTGCAGCTGCTCAAAAACAAATGCAAGCCGACTTGGAAACAGCACAAGAAGAGGTAAATTATAACTTAATATACTAACTTAAAATATACAACCGTTTCATATACTTACATATATTTTAATGCATATTTTATGTGCAATAAAATATATGTAAGTAACATCATCGTGACATTTATACTTTCATTTCTTCGCTCTGGTGTCGAGGCAAAGCGCGTCGTTGAGTTCCGCCACTCAAACTCGCTATGCTTCCAGAACTCGGCGGTAAGTGGAGAACGGTGCGTCTTAACAACAACGACAATTATTTTCCATTCTATGTTATGTTAACATAAAATGAAACCTTCATTTTCGAGATTCCATTTTCCACGTTCAATTATTCAATATGTAATTGAAAAAATGGACTTAAAAAACATAACATTTCAGATAAAACAATTGAAAGCTGCCCTACGAGAAGGCGGGTCTCGGGCGTGTCCGGAGGAAATGCAACAGCTACGTTCACAACTCGAGAATAGTAGGATAAAATTGCAAAGGTTATTTATTATATTATTATTTAAGGCTTTATAAATAATATGTTTGTTTCTTAGATAGTTTTTGTAGTAATAAATATTTTTGATAAGTTAAGTTAAAAAATTTTTTTTTGACATCTATTTAGATGCACTTAACCTTATAAGTAGATTAAAAATTAATTAAAAAAACTTTTAGTGTTAGTAGCCTACCAATAATCTGAAAATTGAATAATCTGTAATATAATGAATAATAGAAGTGATTACTTTATACATTTATTGCGTTTTCAGAATGAAAGAAGAGTTTACGTCATCAGCACAAGAATACAGGGATGTGTGCTACATGCTGCTGGGTTACAAAATTGATAGAACTGGTCATAAGAATTATAGGTAAGCTGTGACATTTTGCTACTTTTACGTCTTCTACGATACTTGGAAGTGAGAGTAATTAATTCTAGAAAATTCTGCTCCATTTCCTGGTTATTTAGAGATAATGATTTGGATGGTGGAAACCAATGCAATGCTTTAATGTAAAAGATTATGTAAATGAAAATAAATAAAAAATAAATATTCTCCTTAGTGGATTTTTGAAATATACAAATATTGAATGTATTCAAGTCAAGACAGGCTACTTATTATCATGGCGCAGTAGGACAACATCTTATTATTGTAAACGCGGTAATTTACAATAATAAGATGTTGTGTGGGTTCGATTCCCACTCGATGATAAATAATTTCCATGTTGCCTGCGCTGCAACCATGACAAATTTGCTAAAACTGAATTACACTTAACACGCATTGTCTCGAAAATTGGGAGGTGCGTAGTTAATAGTGTCTTAATACTAGGTTCCCTGTATCAACCCTATATATTTTGTTTTCTTTCACAGGATATCTAACATGTACGCAGAATCGTCAGATGAATACCTGACCTTCACGTTATGTGATGAAGGTATAGAAATGGTCCATACAGACTATTCTACTTCACTCGGAGAGTTGGTGGAACTGCATCTTCATCATCATCGCTCAATACCTGTCTTCCTTAGTGCACTCACAATGGAACTGTTTACAAGAACAACAATGCAACAAGAAGTAACTAATTGTTAGTGAAAATAAACATTACTTTAGTAGTTAAGTGTAATGTGGAACGGCCAAACTAATTATATAGAAGCACATAAAATAATCTCAGTTTTTTTTGCAAATTAAAATAAATTATGTATAATGTTTTCTTATATTATTTGTTACTTTCGACCAAATATAAGCTATACTGGGTGGAAGAGGCAGCGCTCCTTTTACAGAGACAGCATATAGGGTAAAATATTTCAAACTCATACCTAAAGAAATTAATCAATATACATCCTAAATCTAAGCCGTTGAGAGCTTAGATTTAGGATTTTTTTTTCATTTCACGATGTTTATCCATACCTATATTTCGTGTGACGCAGTTACGCCTAGATATCATTAACGTAAACACATACTACTAAATAATACTACTAAAAGTTAATCAATTTTGAACTTTCGGCTCGACTCGATTTCGGAATGAGGCGTATGCGGCGGTTTCTCTTTTATAGGTCCATGTGTGCGTGCGTCGGTCTTGACAAATGGCGTTTTATTTTAAAACGACAATTTTATTATTCATTTTGTTTGAAAAAATCACTTTCATTTTTGGGATTTTTTAAAATTGGATTAGGATTTTATGGAGTAGTTAAAACTATGGTTTCATTTAAAGTGGTGCTAACACTTCCACTCTGTATATGTGTTAAAATGACAACACATGCATAGCTTTGTGAAGTGCGACAGTATCTGACTGTAATGGTTGCGTGTTCGATCCCTACTAGGGGGAGTGATTGTATTTAAGTTATTTTAATTTTCCCGCTTTGGTAGACATACTGCGGCGTTGAGTACCATAATTTAACATACAATGTCTCAAATCAGGCGGTGCGTAGGAAAAAGAGTGTCTAGTGTAGATTTCTGTTTTAATAATAATGTAAAGATGCTATATAGTATTAGAAAAATTAAATATATATTTTTTTAACATTTTTTAAAGTGTTAATCCACACTTAGGAAAGAAAAATTCTTATTTTTAGAAAACGTAGAAAAATTTGAACGTGCGCGGGACTTGAATCCACGCCTCCTGGAGACCGACCAGGCACTCTGACTACTGGGCCATACGTTCTCATCAAGCTACGTCGAAATTTTTATACGGCTGTTGCAACTTTTTTAGAGATTAACTTGATTTTGCATGTTGCTTAAGCTAACACACAAATTATTATAATATTACAGGATAAATATAATCTACTACGCCATTTTGTACATATGACGCTATCAAATGATATTATATTAATATTTCATAGTAATGAACTGACAGCGTTGCTTTCGACTGAACCGTAGTGTAGTGACCGTGAGAGGTCGTCTATGTGCAGATATCAAAACGCGTTCTGCGCAATTCTACCGCGCGTGCTTCTCATATGCAATAACGCTTGTGCGGACTAGTTTTTATATAAAAAAAAATCATCAAAATCGGTTCACCCAGTCAGAAGTTCTGAAGTAACAAACAAAAAAAATACAGTTAAATTGATAAAATTCTTTTCTTACAGAAGTCGGTAAAAAATATTGTATATTCTTGGTTACATTGGAGAAAATGAATATCGTTGTATTTGCTTCTATATGATTCAAACTTATTGTTCTTTATATAAGGTGAATGATAATATAATTAAATTATCTTATAAGTTATAGTGGTTTGTGTATGTATATCTGTGTCAGCCATGGCTGTTAAGTTAAGATTTTTTTTTATTTTGTGTTATTCTAAATATTGTATGTAATTTAGATATGTCGTTAATTGTGTATGTAATTCCAATTAAAAAGGGGCCGTCGTGCCGCAGCGGCGTAGCGTCTTAATGTAAACGAGGTTGTGGGATTAATTCCCACTTGAGGGAATGAATTTGTTTTCGTTTCCTCTCTCTGGTAACAAGACAATGGGCAGCATTGCGAAATAAGAAACAAAGTGTCCCAACACTAAGTACCCTCGGCCCACCCCTCTATACGCAAGATACACAAAAATAAACAAGTCGTCTTTAAAGTCGGTTTACGGACGATAATTCTAAGTGGCAACGTAATAATAGAATAAAATTGAATTATTATCACTGAAATATCATTATTTTCTCTAATACAAAGAAGTAGTAAAGTAATTGAAAATTTAATTTTTTTTTTAGAAACATTTATTTTGCACTCGTTAATATAACTACAAGTAAAAATGAATGGATAGATGCGGCACTAGACGAACGCTTCGCTCGCTCTATCGCTTATTCCGTGACGATGACTTATGCTGTTCGTACGTGTAGTCGGAGTCCACATATTTATACATGTTATCACATTTAAAAAATTATATGTAATTCCTTGGACTTTTCATAAGACTTTAGAAAAAAATAATTTAAAAGTAATTTTTATTTCAAGCATTTAGTGTAAAAATGCTATATATATAGATATAAAATATTGTGACATTAATTATGTTCCTTAGTTATAAATAAGTATCATATGATTCCTTTAAAGATCTTTTTAAAGGTAGTGTTTCCAAACTTTGTTATTTTTTTTACTGCAACAGTTGAAATATATGATTAATTCTACCTTGTGACTATCGTCTATTAATTTTTCGTTTCCTCTAAATATATTTTTTTATAGTTTCATTAATGTTTCAATAATTTGTGCTAAAAATTAGGCGGATATAAATTGAATTGTTAAAAATTTAATTGGTGTATAATATAGTTTATAGGATTACAGCTTTTTAGCAGATTTTTTAGCATTTATCAGACACTTAGAAAAGCATTGATAAACTCGCCATTGACAAAGATGGTTTCAAATAAATGTATAATTTACAAGCTTAATTAAAAATCATAATTATCAGCAACTACCAGCAATGCACACACCCACATACCAGGTAACCAGGTGGAACCTGCGAACCTAGTGTTAAGACATTTCGTTCTTATTAAGACACCTCACTTTCCGCCGAATGCTGAACAAAATAAAGGCGTTTATATCTTCAAAAAAGTTAATAATAGGTTTCCAAGTAAGTAGGTAAATCATTTTAGTATCTTTAAAATCCAAGAGAAACTATTATAAAATAGTTTACTTTACTTTATTTATTTATTTAGTATGTAGAAGCTATTATTGATTATAAATTGTTTAAACATCCAATTTTTTTTTAAATATTTTTACTTCAAGACATTTCAATGTAATAAAAAAAAATTACTTGGGTAGGTAATAAAAGTCAAAAGTCCATGTAAAATATTTATGAAGAAACAAGGACAATATATTATACATCATCTCATCTAATGTTCGAATGAGTTAACTACAACAATTCAGTAGTTCAACTACAACAGTACAGTTAACAATTGAATAAAGTGTACGCGCGAACATCACTAAACAACGACCGCCATATTGGATTTTTTAACGTGAACACATCTTTTACTAGGAATTGGAAATATAATAAGGGATTAAATCAGCTTCACGCTGTATGCCGCACACAGCAGGGTAGGCAGAGGGAACCTAGTGTTAACACACTCCGTTCCCCACTTTCTGCCGAATTCTGGAGGCATTGCGTGTTGAGTGGCAGAACTCAACGCCGCGCTTAACCTCGACACCCTTTTTTGGATATTATAGACACTACAGTCTCAAATTGCGCTCCTAATAATGTACAGTTTTGTTTACATATTGGATACATTTTAAAAATATTAGAGATACATATGTTATAATTTGATTAATTAAAACAAATTAATATAAAATTTTATAAGACGTATTCACTGTTAAAAATGGAAAAACAGATGTTGTTAACTTTAACCGTTTAGATTTTTACGGTGTTCTAGTATGTTTGTTCACGCGTACAGAAAATAATTGACAAGAGCGAAGTCGTAAGTTAATATAAAATAGTTAAGTATTAAAAATATATAGTCCACAATATGAAAATGTATAAATATTACTTTATAAGCGAGCATACAAAATAACATAATTCTAAAACATACTCAACATATTCCAATTTCACAAAAGGTCACTGTAACGAATCAGTGCTCTCACATTTTGACTGCAAATTAGAAATAAAGAATTTATTTTGAAAAAAATTGATTTTTTTTGGCTTTGAAAATTTGCAAATAAATTAAGTTCAATAATTTTTTCTAATACGAAATGAACCTCAATTTTAGCTGTTTTTTTATACTTATCCTTAGATACGATACGATACGATTCTACATGGTTCTATTTGGTTTGTTTTACAAATTGGAACATAGAGACTGAAGACGTGTCAAAATTTAACATCATATTACTCATTACAAATAATTTGCAGTCAAAATGTTTTATTCAATACAAATATATTTTTTTTACAAAATCTTAAATTATATGAAACCAAACCATTCATCTCCACCATTCTTTGGATCACCTTTTTTAAAAAAACACAATATATCGTTTGAATTTTATAAAGCTATATTTATGCCTGATTTATAATATGTTTCCTCTATGCATTTGAGATCTTACACATAGTTTTTTTTTAAGTAAAGAAACATTAAATTAAACACATTATAACACTAAATAAAACTTAAATAATATTAATAAAATAAGACTTATGTGGACTAATAGTCTATATTTAAAGAAATCAATTTGTAAACTATTTAAAGCTAAGCAGGACGTCCAGAAACATAATTTTACGAGTGACATTCATCGCGCGATCAGTTCGATAAATTCACCACTGACATCCATACGAATTATTTATTCTTGGAAACATTTTGGAAATAATTTAAAAGTAACAATAAATTACTTTTTTTTTTATCTACAGTCTATAAAGTCTAATTTCATCATAAAGTGTTTCGAAAATAATAATAATAATAATAAAAAAAATATTATTAATAATTCTAAAAATCTTACATACACATAATACTGAAATAAGTATTTTTCATAACGTATTCAAATCGATCGAAATATATATTTTTTTTTTTGTTTCAGTGACACACCATTTATATATATAAAAAAAATAAAATAAAACAAAACACGTAAACATAAATTTCACACAATTTTCAATAACATTATTGCACTAAAACTTTTATAACTTAATAATAAATATTGCATAAGCGTTAAAACCACATTACGTGAAGTAAATTACTTAATTCTTAAAATACTAAAAGTTAATAATTTTAAGAACAAACGTCAGTCCAATGGAAATAAGTCGATCCTAGCTTTAGACAGATGTAGGAATACCCTTTTTTCAGGAATACCCTAATACGTAGAAGTACCGAATATTGTGCTACCTACAGATCTATGTATAACGTTTTGACTAAATATGTATTAAGTACAATTTGGTGCTCAATTTTAATAATGTAAAGTGTTAATTATTAATAACTATAGATATTATTTATCTACACAAAAGTCGAAAAATGTGCAACAGTTTAAAAATTCTCCTAAAACTACGTAAATTAAGAATTTATTTATTCGACTGGCTCAATTTGTCTCCGATCGCCCACATCGAAGTAAACCGTCTGTGAATCGCGGTTCAGACGAAGATTTTAACCAATTAAGCGGATTTTTTTATTTAATATTTATTTTTTTATTGTTTTGTTCACCTCTGAGAGAAGTTGAAATATTATAAGTAAATTTTTAAAGGTCTTAGTCGTTTTCTCGTTTCGAATGAATTGTTTTTCATCAAGGGTTCAAAATTGATTTTTTCGTTTTTCCTTACACCTGTTAACCTGTTGTTTCAAACGCAGTCTTCGTAAAAGGGCGTTTAACACCGGGCTGTTGAAGAGCTAAAGAGACGGCTACACACTGCGGTGCTAACTGCAGTCTACGACTATAGAACTCGTGACGTGTCTACATCCTCGCCATGTTTCTCGTCAGTCACACTGTTGTCCGTTATATTTTTGTTTCCTGAAAATAAGATTTAGGCCATTTTTAGTTATTTAACTACACAGGTGATGATTCAATGACAAAGTTTTTCTGAGTAATCCGAGCAACTACGATATGTTAAGACAGAGGCACAGGTACCTTTGCAAGGCCCCGGGTGCAGCGGGTCCACGACGGTGCCGGCGTGGCAGGCGGCGCGCTGCAGGCGGCACCAGGACGCGTAGGTGCGGCGGTCGGAGCCGCAGAGGGGGCGCCGCGCGCCGCCGCCGCACGCGCCGCACGACACGCAGCGCGCGCCGCTCGCGCCGCCCGCCGCGCAGCGCTGCCCGCTGCCGCAGCGCACGCGCGCGCACGTCGCGTTCGCTGCACAACGTTACCCACACGTCAATTTAGTCGGCGTCTCCTACCTCTCTTACCACTCACTTTTCCTTCATAAATCTTTATTGCCATTCATCCATCAGTCGTTCGACGTGCCCAAACCAACTACTTACTACATACATTACATTCTTCTTCATTTTCACCGTAATATTCTCGCTACTATCTGCCATTCTGAGTATCTCTACATTGTGGATTCGATCACCTAGGCTGTCTCGGAATATCCTATGAGGAGATCGCATCTCCACAATATTCATCTTTCTTCTGTAATACCTACGGGTCGCTGCCGTATAACAGCGTCGGTACCAACACTGCATTGTGTACGGCCAAACTTGCAGCTGTGCTCACTTTTCGGCGTCTCATCAATGCAGCTAAGGTTCCGTTAACCCTGTTACCGGCAGCAGTACGCCTTTCCGTATTCATCTTATATCTTCCATTTCTACTGAACACACTTCCCAAGTATACCACTTCATTAACTTGTTTTAATATCCTACTATTTACACTCATCTTGCATTCCATCCTTTCTTCGTTTCTTTCAAATACCAGAACCTTTGTCTTATTCGCAATCAGGCTGAGACCATTACTTTAAAAACTCTTCTTTCAGAGTGATGACTAATGCCTGCAACTCGCTTTCTGATGATGCAATGAGCACCGCATCTGCGTACAGTAGACAATTTACATCCAAGTCGCCTACTATCACTCCCATATCACTTTGTTTCACTCCTTGGGGACAGCTATCCAAATACAAACTGAACAACCAAGCTGACATGGCGCAACCTTGTTTAACACCCGATCGGCTGTCAAACCAGGGCGACATGCCAGCTCCTACTCGCACTCAGGCTGAGTGATCTCTGTAAAGACTATACAGCCTGCAGCAAGGCTCCGCTTACATTGTACTCATATTTAATTATTATATTTTGAAATATGATATCACAACATTTAAGACTCTCTTGTCACAAAATGTCATACTACGCCATCCTTACCCTTAACGTAATAATAAATAAAACAAATCAGCTCCAAGTTGTATCCCACATCCCGCATAGCAGGGCATTGGAACTTAACGTCGCGCTTTGCCTCGATATCAGAGCGAAGAAATGAAAATATAAATAAAAAAAATCATCCCGAATGGGGACTGAACCCACTACCAGTCTCGTTTACAGTCACACATCTCTCGTTTACAGGCCTCATCTTATATATTTGTAAAAATTTATTTTTTAATATGTTATACTTCAAATAAACGATAGTAACCTATGCAGGATCCCTTGTAGGCCAGCGGCAGCGCCTTCCCGCGCTCGCAGGCCGCCCTGCGCAGCGCGCACGCGCCGGCGTACGTGCGGCCGTCCGCGGCGCACACGGGCGCGCCCGCCACGCTGCACGCGCCGCACCGCACGCAGTGCGCGCCCAGCTCCGCGTCCAGCACACAGCGCTTATCGCCGCCGCAACGTACGCCTTCGCAGCTACCGACTGGAAATTCAATTGTTATTATTGTTATGGATAGAATATGAAGTTTGAGTGTTATTGTGATTATATTATATATAGGAAAGATTGTGAGGATGAATGTTTGTTCCACTTTGACGCAAGAACTGTTAGATGGATTTAGATGAAACTTTGCAATAATATAGCTTATAGATACATCAGGATGACACATAGGCTATAATTTGAGACGCTACCTGGAGATTTTATATACGCCCCAGTTTTTATTCTATGCACTTGCCTACTTATATCTATTTACCTATGTTTCTATACGTATATACGTAAAAATTATCTTAATGAAAGTTTGGCGAACGCTGATCATAAACCAAACTTCAAATTGACATGAATGTTAACTGAAAATTGGAAATGTGACGCCCATTGTAATATAATAATGTATTTAGCAGAAATCAGACTAACGAGAGTGGCCTGCTCTGTTAATATTCGACGCCTTTCCCGGTGGATTGTATCGTATTGCGGTTTATGGACCGACGATAGATAGTCTAGTCTAGACAGCGATCAAGAGCAGCCACTTTAGAGCTTAGATTACAGAGAATTTATCATGTTTAGAATCAGGCCGCCGACGGCTGCTCTTATAAAACTGTATCGTGTCTGGCTCACGGAGGGAGTAGGTAGGTAGGTACTAATGGTACCAATATAAAGTGCAAAGCAGATTTAGCCCCATAAAATTGTTGGCATAAAAATTAACCGCTATAAACTGTTTCATTTTATTGTAGAAGCAATAAGAAGCATGCACAGTAATTGTTTTTTGTTCAGCTTCACGCTGTATCCCGCATGTAGCGGGATAGGCAGGGGAACCCAGTGTTAAGGCACTCGGATGTTTTTCGCTAAATTTTATAAGCGTTGCGTGTTGAGTGGCGGAACTCAACGCCGCGATTTTGCCTTGGTACCAAAGTGAAGAAAAAAAAACAAATAATAAATAAATCAATCCTCCGAGTGGGGTTCGAACTCACAACCGTCACTGTACAGACACACGCATGTGCCCCTGCGCCACGACGGCCTCGCAATAATTGATACAGAATCAAATTTTCATTAACTTTACTACTGGATCAATATTCTTCTAATTAGATCTTTCTTATATTATCTACATATATCACTGTCTATATACTTTACGACGATATCTACAATAAACATAGTATTTAATAGTGTGTCACCGTTTTGGCACACGCCACTGTAACTGACACGAAACATTTAAACCTGGCTTTCAAATATACATTGCACTGTATTGCAACAAAATTACGTCAATTGGAGCACCCTAAACTAAATGTAGATCTTAAATGAAGACAGTCGCGGCGCAGGGGCGCAAAGTGTGACTGTAAGCGAGACCGGTTGTGAGTTCGATTATCACTCGAGGAAATTAAATATTCAATATTTTCATTTTCTTCGCTCTGGTGTCGAGCCAAAGCGTTTATTATATTAATTAACTTTTTTATAAACTTACTGTGAAATCTTATTAATTATTTAAATTTATTGCAAATTAGAATTGTGTAATTTAAGATCACCTTTTTAACATCATTACAAACCTTTTTGGTTTTTTTAGATGTTATATGTATTGTTGTTCTTTTATTAATTTTTAAATGGTAATAAATTGAAAAAAAAAAAAGAAATCCGCCACTCAACACGCAATACCTTTAGAATTCGGCTGAAAATGGAGAACAGAGTATCTTAACACTAGGTTCCCTCTGCCAGCCCTGCTGCGTGCTGGATAAGTAAAAAAAGAAGATAAATTACGAAATATTTAACGTGTTATTTTAAGAAGCTGTGGGTGAAGGGAATATTACAAGAATTTGCATTGCGCCCGCGGACTGCCTATCCGCTCGTAAAATACTGCGACGTAGTTTCACATAAAATCTGTTCGCACTTCTTATTATGTGTTTTCGTGTTTATTTTTCGAAATGACACATTGTTCTAATAATATATACGGGAAATAGGTCACGTGAATGTCTTCTATTGGGAGTAAACTAAGTGATGCGTAGGTGAGAATCTATATTTATTGGGGCAAGATATTTCATTCAAATGTTGCACCATCTGTACTAGAAATAACACTCAAAAATATATATACAATTGGGGCCAGTCGTGGCGTATGTTCCATACACGAGGAAATGATATATTTAATATTTTAATTTCTTCGCTCTGGTGTTGAGGCAAAGCGGGGCGTTGAGATCCGCCACTCAACCCGCAAGGTAGGAGGATAGAACGTAATGTCGTAACACTAGGTTCTATCTTCCTACCCTGCTGTATGTGGGATATGTGAAGCTGAAGAAAAAAATAACATATAGAATTTAAGGCCAGTCGTGGCGCAGGAACAGAAGCGTACAAATGTAAACGCAACAGGTTGTAGGTTCGATAAAAAAAAACCTATATCAGAGTACTTATGTAAGTTAAGAACGTCCACTTCAGCGATAGCACTTGAAGCGTCAAGATAAGTATCGCAATTTGAGTATGTCTTAAGATCGCCCATTACATTGACGTTATCATATAGGAACGAAAGATTATTTATTCGTAGTATGGAATGGGGACGACTGTCTTATTATGGTTGTTTCAAATATTATTTTTTTTAACAATAGCCACTAATTATTATATCTGTATCTATAATACTTCCAGCTTCACGCTTTATCCCGCATATAGCAGGGTATGTAGAGGGAACCTAATGTTAAGAGGCTCCCGCTCTCCCGGCCGGCGAAACTCAACGCCGCCGAATCCACAATCGTCGTTTACAGTCACACATTTGTGCCCCTGTGCCACTATAATTATAATAATTATTATAACAATTTATAACTATACCTTTATAATTTCCTATCACTTTATAGCATAAAAATAAAATTTACTTAATATTTTAAATATAATTTCGTATGCAACATACATACATACATACATACATTAAAAACAATTTAAATTTAGACAAAGATTTTCATCCAGAATTTATGAATGACCAACAACACCTCGCACTCGAATTAAAAATTAAAAAAAAAAAAACACGCAATATTATTTATTTTTATGTGCTGTTATAACATTTTTTTTTTAGTTTTTATTGACAAACGCCCTCTGATATATATTTTTAATCTGTGAAGAGTTACTTTTCGCGTCCATCGAGATTCATTATCTGTGTGCGTAACGAAGGAAGCTCGCCCGGTTTTAATAATTGCACCCATTTCTGCTCTCGGATGACATCCTGCTACCATCGTCGATATAGTCTCTAACCATATGTTTCCCTTTGAAACTGTCACTCGGCTAAAATAGTTTTATTGGAATGGAAGTTGGCAATTACACGGTACTGGGAAACGCTCAACGCCTAAGAACCGGCAAACGATATGCTGTTCAAGTATATTAGTGTATATAGATGATATATACTTAATTATATCCGGTTTACGAGGCCAGTCGTGGCGCAGCGGCACGAAGTGTGACTGTAAAACCGACTGGTTGTGGGTTCGATCCCCACTCGAGGAGATGAAATATTTAATTAAATTTATATTTCCTTTTATTTGCTCTGGTGTTGAGGCTAAGCGCGGCGTTGAGTTCTGCCACTCATCACGCAATGCCTCCAGAATTTGACAGAAAGTGGAGAACGGAGTGTCTTAACACTAGGTTCCTTCTGCCTACACTGCTGTGTGCGGGATACAGCGTGAAGCTGATTTATATGCGGTTTTTGGATGTAGAGGAGATATTTTTTTAAATAATTTATTTGTTATTTATATTATTTTATTAAAGTTTTGCACTGTTTCACGTATAGCAGGGTAGGCAGAGATAATCTAGTGTTAAGACACTCCGTTCTCCGCCCATTTTTAGAGATGTTTCGTGTTGGGTAGCGGAACTCAACGGTAATAGCTATTTTGCTATATGTGAAATCCATTGTGAAACTAAAAAAAAATTTAAAGAATAAAAAAATATAGTCGCATGCACTGTTAGAAAGGACGACAAAGATGCAAATGTCTCAATTGTATCGTCTCACGGTCCCTTTTGCTCCCACAGTCCTACACATACTGAATAATGAATTTTTCTTCGTTAAAACAAGCAGTAACAAAGAAAAATACAATGAGAAAATAAAATTCTAGTCGATAAATTTAAAAGAGAACACTTTTTATTAAATAAATAAATAAACAAATTAGCTTCACGCTGTATCCCGCACACAGCAGGGTAGGCAGAGGGGACCGAGTGTTAAGACACTCCGTTCCCCACTTTCTGCCGATTTTCGGAGGCATTGCGTATTGAGTGGCAGAACTCAACGCCGCGCTTTGCCTCGACACCAGAGCGAGGAAATGGAAATATAATTTTAAATAAATATTTCATTTCCTTGAGTGAGGATCGAACTCACAACCAGTCGGTTTTACAGTCACACTTTGTGCCGCTGCGCCACGACTGGCCTCAGTAACAACATAACTATTTACTATTAACTTTGTAAAATTATATTTATAGCGAGAAGTTGTAAACAACACTTTAAAAATTTGAAATATTTAGATAACAAGCTATGTTTTAGTAATTTCTTAAATCAGCAGTATATCATTTGCATTTTTTTTTTGTATTTACGTACCGATAAACGGTGGGCCAATGACTCATTATTAGCAGACAACCTAGAATTGTATAGAAAATTGTACTGTAATTTACTTTTTCTACCGCAATTAATTAACTTCAGAAGCCGCAGCGTACGAAAAATAAAATAAAAAAACAGGTCCTGCGCAGCGTGTAACGCAGAATGAGTACCAATACTATGGAGAATTGAATCAGGTGTGCTGATAAATATTCTATGAATACGTAAAAGAGGCCAGTCGTGGCGCAGGGGTACAAGGTGTGACTGTAAACGCGACAGGTTGTGGGTTCACGTCACACTCGGGGAAATAAAATATTTAATATCTCCATTTCTTCGTTCTGGTGTCGAGGCAAAGTGAGGCGTTTCCGAAATGCGGAACGGAGTATCTTAACATTAGGTTCCCTCTGCCTATCCTGCTGTGTGCGGGATACAGCGTGACGCTAAAAAAGAAAAGCTTTGATATTCAACGATCGAGATAATTCGAAAACCGGTGGTTGAGAGGTGGAGGTCTCATTCACATGCACGCACCCCGGGCGATGCGGTCGGCCAGACGCATCGTGCCTCGCAATCGACTATTATTGAGACGGCCCCGATAGAGACGTATCGCGGTGCTGGGACTTGTACGGAAACAGCACTACTAGACCAAAAATAAAATTAAATCAGCTTCACGCTGTATCCCGCACGCAGCAGGGTAGGCAGGGCGAACCTAGTGTTAAGACAGTCCATTCCCCACTTTCCGCTGTATCCTGGAGGCGTCGCGTGTTTAGTTGCGGAACTCAACGCCGCGTTTTTCTCAACGACCACAGAGCGTAGAAATGGAAATATAAATTTCAATGAACATTTAATTTTTTCAAGTAGGAATGAACACAGAAGTCGCGTTTAGATTCACACATTGTGCCCCTGCGCCACGACTGGCCTCAAAACAACACTATACTAGACCGATATCGAGTTATTTACTAAAGGTGTGTCTGTATATCGCGGGACAAGGATAAATATGCTTAGAAGAAATGAAATAAATGGCCCTCTGATGCCCGGCGCGGAAAGCGAGCCGTAATTACGGCTGCAGTCAATACTAGAACGCTCCGGGCTGCGTTTGATTGCTGGTTGCCAATAAACCATTTAAAGAGAGTTCACAATAAATGCAACGCAATTAGTCACAGCCAATGATAATTCTGTTTTGAAAATATCTAGCGTATAACTAATAAACGTATGTATAGGATCCAGAGAGAATCCAGAAGGATTCGAGGCCAGTCGTGGCGCAGGGGCACTGGCGTGGGGCTATAAACGCGAAGGGTTCTTGATTCGATTCCCACTCAGGCAGAGGAAACCTGGTGTTAAGATACTCCGTTCCCCAATTTTAGCCGAATTCTGGAAACGCCACGCTTTGCCTCGACTCCAGAGCGAAGAAATGCAGATATTCAATATTTTATTTCCTCGAGTGTGAACTCAACATTTTCATTTGCTCACTCTGGTTACAAGGCAAAGCTCGCCATATAGTTTCGCCATTTAACACGCAATGCGTCCAGAATTCAGCGGAAAAGTGGGAACGGAGTGTCCTAGGTTCCCGGATCCCTCAGTTTATCCTACTATGTGCGGGATACAGCGTGAAGCATAGAACACTCAATCGTTGTGTTATCGTATATAGTAACCCGCTAGGCCTCGTTACAGCCACAAGCTAGATGAGACAGCCTTTGCGGTGTATGACTACATGCGCTGGTAAAATTTATGTTATAGTAAGATTAGCCTCGAGGCTCGGGCTACTATGAGATCTGGTTTCATCGAGATCTTGGAGAACTTTTAGCTTATTAATAATGATGTCAACGTTGGGTCGTTGACATATTAGATATGAGAATAATGTAAATTTTTATAAAATTGTCTATTTTTATAAAATTATATGAGAAAATAGTTATTTGTAGTGCTCTATGTATCTTTTTTTTTCTAATTGAAGATATGTTAAATACGAGAATAGCAAAGTTCTATATGCAGTATTTGTATAGAGTTTTCTTTATATATTCATTATATTGAAGTCAGTCGTGGCATGATTGTAGGTTCGATTCCCACTCGGGGAAATGAAATATTTTCATTTACTCGCTCTGGTAACGAGGCACGCGCGGTGTTGAGATCCGTCACTCAACACACGCAAAACGGAAGTGTTCTTATGGGAATCAGTCTTTACACAATGTTCCCAGGTTCCCTCTTCCTACACTGCTATCTATGTACGGGATATAAAGTGAAGCTAAAAAAACATTATATAAAAATATTTAATAGTAAAAGTAGTGTGCATTTAAAAATATTCTTATACGAAATAAGCGCGTCAGGTCGGTTAGCCACCGGTTAGGCTCCACTGCACCAATAATGAGCGAGTAAACTTTGATAGAACGTTGATAGAGCGAGTATCACATAAACAATATATTTATATTATGCATTTTTCTTGAAATGTTTACCTAAGTTATCTAAGCTGATTTTTTTTCAGACCTGAGGTTAAGTTTGAGGCTTTGAGTTAAGTTAGGCTTGAGGACAGTCGTGGGGTGCGAGGTCGGATAACCTCCACGTGTGTGCGCTTGTTGTTGGCCCTTTTCGAATGCACTTGTCATTCGGGGAGGATGAGCAGTATAGCGTACCGGTGCACCCTGGGCTGCTGGTCATTAGTGCCCACAAGATCCGTCCTTGGATAATGATTGCTCGTATAATCCGACGCTACGGTGTTCTTCTGACTAGCAGAGGACACAGTGCGAGGAACTGGGACGTGTGTGGTGTGTACTCACACTACCGCCACGCAGGCGCAGTGATAGGTGCCAGCGCCGATAATATCGGAACTCCACTCGTGGTTGCGGTCATGTAATCAGGAGTGGAACCGAGGTTCTTGCCTTCACCGGCCGGGCTGCGAGGAAAAAAACCTCTATAAAAAATAACCCCAACCCAAGCGGCAAAGCAGCGCGAGGGGTGCGTGGCTGATGGGATGATCAGTCGCTACTGCTGGTCCCGCCAGGGTACCGAACCAAACTTCAGGCACTCAGACTTGGAGGGACCTAAGGTGGATGGCCCCCTGGTGCAAGATCTGCAGCTCCAGTTCGCGGACAGCCTGGCCATTATAAACAAAGTCACCTGCAGATCCGGCAACCTTAAGGGCACTTTTACAAAGGCCGCTGGCCCCATCAACACGGTCGTGACGATCTTGGCGAATAAAACGGCTAGCGAGGAGGTTACGCAGATGCGGGAGGTGAACAGTCGCTTGTCACAGGAGCTGTCAGACCTGCGTAAGGAGATGTCGTCGATGAGGGACGAACTCGAGGCCACGTTCCCGGGCCAGACAGACTCCCGAGCAAAAGGGAAAGCAAAGCCAGTTCGTCCTCCTTTGGCGGCGGACAGAAGGCGACAGGCGGCCGTCCCAAGGTTGAGCCTACCGTGACGCCCCTAGTAACGCCTTTCAACCCAGGCCCGTCACGAAAGCACAGTACCAAGAAGGCGAAGAGAAAGACAGCGCTTCAAGCCGCACCAACGGAGCCTCGTCCGCTGTTTCCCGCTCCGGCAGACGTAATCGAACGCTGGAACGTGTACCACGTGCAAGGAGAAGAAGAAGGCGGCAACAGCCCAGGCTAAGCATCGAACCCACAATCAGTCGGTTTTACAGTCACACCTCGTGCCGCTGCGCCACGACTGTCCTCAATGAAATATTTATTTAAATGTATATTTCCGTTTCTTCGTTCTGGTGTCGAGGCAAATAGCGTCGTCAAGTTCCGCCACTCAACACCTAATGCCTCTAAAATTCAGCGGAAAGTGGAAAAAGGAGTGTCTTAACACTAGGTTCCTTGTGCCTACCCTGCTGTGTGCGTGACAGCTTCACGCTGTATCCCTTTATTGTATTTTAACAATACTAAAATAATTCGCGACGGCCGTAAATCGATTGTTCGATTATTTGCGCTCGAATAATATTTATAACCGATCGAATTTATTGGACATTAAGATAAGCTACTGCTAAAGTAGGATCAGTGAAAGCTTTCTGGATGTTGCTTATGGGCCATGGGCGCCACATGGCGGTGTATATATACATAAATTTAGTTAAACTTGTCTGGAGGCCAGTCGTAGCGCAGCGCATAAATGTTGTGGGTTCGATTCCCACTCGAGGAAATGGAATATTTATTTAAATTTATATTTTTATCTTCGCTCTGGTGTCGAAGTAAAGCGCGTTGAGATCCGCCACTCAACGCAATGCTTCCATAATTCGCCGGGCAATAGGGAACGGAGTGTCTCATCATTAGGTTCTCTCTGCATACCCTGCTGTGTGCGGGATACAGCGTAAAACTGTTTTTTTTTGTATTTGGAAGTCGATTTTAAAATGAAACACCATTGTATCAACAGACATGTCATTTGTATATGCAATATAAATTCTAAAATTATTGGATGGAAACGACATGAAGTATTTTATTGATATTTTCTAATTTCAACGCTATTTATAGTCATAATATTTTATACGATTCTAGTGTAATAGAGGTAGGCGCGACTTCTAGTTATTCCTGTTAGTGATTTGCATATACGATGAAATTTAAACTCTAAGGCAATTAGGTATTTTGATTACTAAATTGTTGCTATTTTATGTTAATATATTGTAAGATCAGCTTTACGCTGTATCCCGCACGCAGTACAGTAGGCAGAGCGAGCGTAGTGTTAAGACACTCCTTTCTCCACTTTCCGCCACATTCCGGTGGCATTGCCTGTTGAGTGGCCGCGCTTTGCCTCGATACCAGAGCGAAAAAAATGAAAAAAAAAATATTTCTTTTCCCCGAGTGGCAATACAACCCACAACCAGTGCCGTTTACAGTCACACACTCGTGACCCTGAGCCACAACTGGCTTCATATATGTTGCAATTTCTATTAAATATTTGAGCGAAAATTAAAAATTGATTCTGTACGCTTCCGGAAGTACCAAAACAGAGGTGTGTAATCAGAGTGCACGCAAAATCGTTGGTCATATGTTCAATCAAGTCCAGATCATATCGAGTTTCAGTAAGAGAGAATGGTTGGCTGAGGAGTAGGTAGGTTTATCTATAGTTTTCCTATAGTTGTACAACTTCTTAGTACAGAGCTTATTGGGTGGTAATTTTGTTAAGATCTTCTATTCTGCTCAAAATCGATGATTTATACAATTTGATTTTTAGAAATGTAAAAATGTGGTAAATATGAAGTTCTTCCGGATTAAACAATAGAGGAAACTCCGCGAAAAATCAATCCGTTCTTCATTTATCATTCGACGCCATTAAAAAAAATCTTTAAATATCCAATTGCAATATTTTTAAATGTGGTACTCTCTTAAATATAAAAATTACTCGGTTCCGAGGTGAAATCGAACATGCTACTATCGTGAGATACTTTTTTTACAGCGTTAAATACGAATAACTTATCAATTAGCTACAATAACATATAATTTCGTTTAATTGTTTTCTTGTGTATGTTTCCAAAATTAATAAATAGGCTTACCATGGCAAGGCCCCGGATAGTCAAGAGTGAGATGTTTGGCGGGGCGGCGGCAGGCCCTCCTCCTCAGGCGGCAGAGGGAGCGGTAAGTCTTGCCGTCGCTGCCGCACACCGGGCCAGCCCGCCGGCACGTGGCTGCGCACACGCAGCGCGCGCGCCCTCCCCTCACCACGCACCGCCGCCCCGAGCCGCAAGAGACGCCGGCGCAGGACTCTGCAAAAATACTTGTGTGTTATATAAGAAACATTGCTAAACCGCGGCGTTAAGTTACACCACTCAACACGCAATGCCTCGATAATTTGGTTGAAAGTTGAGAACGTTTTACTTTAATATTAGCTTCTCTCTACCTTTCCAGCATATGATACAGTGTGAACTGAAAAAAGAATACTGCTAAAGTAAGTTGAGTGAGCTTTCCAAGGTGTGATAAAATGCCATATTTAAATCCCTTATATTTTTTTGTAGGTACCTCAATGTGACATATCGCGACATATCTACATGATATTTACGAGTACATATTCTATAATTATATATATATTTTTTTAACGTAGATGGAACACACACTTGTAGCATTTACAGTCACACTTTATGCCCCTCCGCCACGACAGGCCTCAATTTAGGGCTAATATTAGATAGGTATTAACTATTAATTGAGGCCAGTCGTGGCGCAGCGGCACGAAGTGTGACTGTAAAACCGACTGGTTGTGGGTTCGATCCCCACTCGAGGAGATGAAATATTTACTTAAATTTATATTTCCATTTCTTCGCTCTGG
>DWQW01000541.1:0-49415 GCA_018249695.1 Heliconius erato demophoon
TGTATTTACTTGATATTTCTTTCAAGATCGTTCTTTATCTCTGTGTTGAATTAATTACGACTTCTTTCAAATGACGATAACTTTTTTTTTAATGAACCGATTTTGATGAACTAAACTTTAGTATTTACGTTGAGTTAAAACAAAGCAATTGGTGATTTTTATTGAAATTTTCAAGTAAATCGGTTCAGTACTTTCAGAGAAAAATGCGGACAAAAATATGTCGACAGACAGACAGACAAGAAATTCACAAAAAATCTTTTTGCTTTCTATTATTATTTTTAAGTGTCCCTCTATCTATTTCAGTCAAAATTACTAAATGTACAGACTAAATATTTTTACTGTCTTATTATATATATAGAGATAATTAGCTTTATGTATATTTTAAGAATATCAAATATCAACATAGGTCGTATTTTTTAGTACGAAACAATCAAACATTCTTATAGAAATTATGATAATGTTGTAAAAAAACATATTAGAATATTACAGGTTAAAGTAATAAAAATATCATATTAGAAGTCATTATAGTTCTCAATCAATTCTGCTTATTAAATCAATAATCATGTATTTTAAGCGGGCGAAGCCGTGGGCGGGCCGCTTGTATATTATATTATAAAACGAATAGTTATATCGTCTACCATACATACATACGTCTACCAAATATAGCCATAATATATATGAAAAAATAAATAACTTCTGCTTACGTAGTTACTAGCTAGACCCCCCCACTCCCCATGTCATCAAAAATAAGCAAACCCAAGACCCCCCCGCCCCCCTACAGTGCTTACGTAATACTTGAACGGCCCCTAAGTGAGTGTAAAGCCTAAAATTTATATGTCCTTATGTTTTTTTTAATAAAATAATCGTAATAAAATCAAGTTTGTCTATCGCCCAATATTAATAATCTATCTCGTACGCCAATCTTCGATTGTTCCATATATTAATCCAATCTCTAGATTGAATAGATATATGGAACAATCGAAGATTGACGTACGAGATAGATTATTAATATTGGGCGTAAGCGACATTGGCGCACAACTATCTCATAGATGAAATGAGTAGGTGAGTAATTAATATATTGCTTACAATTATTTTTACTATTTACTCAATTTTATTTTTCGTCACTTACATTTATAAGTGAGACTCGTGATTATTGATTAATAGATAGTTGATTTTAAAGTACGTTTTAGACGATAACTTATTCTCAATTTACTTTTTGATCCAAACATTATTTAGTATACCGTTCGATAATTATAAAACAAAAACTAAGAATGATTTTGTGTCATTTCCATCCTATAACTTTTATCCACAACA
The DNA here is from genome assembly GCA_018249695.1 of Heliconius erato demophoon. Classification (NCBI taxonomy): domain Eukaryota; kingdom Metazoa; phylum Arthropoda; class Insecta; order Lepidoptera; family Nymphalidae; genus Heliconius; species Heliconius erato. The sequence continues at coordinate 1,315 of DWQW01000541.1, forward strand.
ACCGTACAATTTCATTTTATATCGAAGATATATTTTGAATTATTTAAGGTCCTGTAATTGTCAAAAATCATCACAATGTTCTCTTTGTATTTTCTCATAAAAGGTCAATATTTCTATTTAGTTAATTATAATCCTTAAATACAAATAACATCATACTTAGTCTTGCCATAAATATTGTTACAAAGAAAAATATTTTTTTTGTTCGAAACATGACTATTACAATGTGTTAGCTTAATACATTGATATAAAACCTTTAAAAATATATAGTGCTTATTCGAAGTAGTCTCAGTCCTTTAAACGTTGAGGGCAGTTATTAATAGCAGAACACACTCGTTCTATGAGAGATGCGAAAATTCTTTCCTGTCAGTAGTATTAATTATTTTAAGGACTTCCAATTTTCATGCCATTTATAGCAAGCCTTACTATCTAAAAATAACTAAAAATCATAATGCAGTGGAATTAAGATCAGGACTAGATGACGGCCAGTCTTCAGCTCAATTGAAGTCCGGAACTTCCGTTTCTAAACAAGTTTGGGTGGATCGAGCTTTATGACTCGGCGCCGAGTCTTGCTAAAAGGCCCAGGCCCATACTTGGTTATTCAAAATGGCTTTGGTAAACGGCTTAACCTCATCAAGATTTCGACCTTGATACACTTGTGCTGATAAATGTATAATTTTTTCACAAAAATATGGATCAGACTCTTTAGGCACCAAATCATCACTGAAGTCGGATAATGCTGACGTTGTACTCTGTTTGCTAATTTGGAGGCTTCTTTAAAGCTTTTAGCATTAATAGGGTCATATCGTTTGTTAAAATATTGGTCAATTGTAAAAAAATCTCATTGATAAACTCAATTTTACTGTGACCTCACGTTGCGTAGTTCTTTTGAGTGCTTGCCTATTCTTTCATAAATTTTCAGTTAAGAAATGAGCAGTGCATCTCTTATAAGACGCTTTACAGTACGCGACATGATTCTATCTTTATCTCCCGACATAAAATATTTTGCTTTGAGACAGGATTTTTCGAAAGAAGAATTGAAAAAAAATCCTTACTGCTTTGATCGCGATTTTCGTTCGTGGATGGTCAGATCTCTCTGTAACAAACAAAGGAGATTTAATTGTATCTATCAGTAGCCTGGTAAACAAATTAACTAATACCGAGCGTATGGAAGATTTAAAAGGATATATTTGGCTCTATACATACTTTATTTATTAAAATCGCCACGATTCGGTTCTCTTTATCACCTCATATCATTTTAATATAATTAAAACATATTAAACAATATATTGGCGTGAAGTTAAAAAAAACACAATGAACAATGTTCTATCTAATCTAATATTTTGTTTATTTTTAATTCTGACAATATTTATGGAAAAACTAAATATATGCGAAAGAATATAATCTTAAAGTAATTTATTTTGTGTATGTAGTGTAGCAAGTCTAATATACATCAAATGCTATTTTTGTGTGAATGTACAATTTCAGGTCGTCAGATCCACATTCACTTTCCGCGATTATCAAAAGCATGTTGACTGACGACTATTTTAAAGTGTTCGACATTGATTCGAAAGGCTCCAGTTTGGAATATGTCTGCCAAATATGCCCGGGAAACCCGACTTCGAGGACTATCGACAATTTGTGCTACCATTTAATTTATTCACATCCTACTTATATAATTAATAAGAAATCTGTTGAAAAATTTATAAAAGAAAATATTACTTTCGAAGAAATATTAGATGATCACTTAATTGATGAAGATCCAGAGCAAAGGACAACTGTACAATTACCAAATTACTTTTGTCCGTTTTGTGATAGTGCTTTTTCGTCGCCAACTCGTCTTGTGTGTCATTTAAATAAGCATATAGAAGTGAACTTAGATGACGGAGTGACATGTTGTGATAATCATTACCCCACTAAGAAGTCCTTCGTGGCCCACTTGCAAACAGCGCACATAAATAAAAATGTACATGGCAAAGAAATATGTAAAAGTTGCGATTTTGCTACAAATTACATAGATGATTTACAATTACATATAAGTAAAGCTCATCTTGAAAGTAAAAATGATAATGAAAAGAACAAGAAAGATCCAAGTCCTAAAAATCAGAAATTCATCCCAGCAGTCTGCCCTGAATGTGATAAAGTTTTTTCTAACAAATATAACATGCTGGTTCATATGAAGAATCATAGTAAATCGTCCGTTAAATTTGCATGTGATAAATGTAACAAAAGTTACAAAAGTCGGGGAAACTTGTCTCATCACAAGAAAATAGCACACGAGGGTTTACTTCCGTTTCCGTGTCCTCTTTGCGGGGAAGCGTTTCCGTCCAAAATGGCGCGTGACGTGCACACGCGGATACACACCGGCAGCAAGCCCTTCTGTTGCCAATTCTGCGATAAGAGCTTCCGAGCCAAAAATAGCCTGCAGAGACACATAGATATGCACTTAGATATCAGAAAGTACGCTTGCCACTTTTGTCTGAAAAAGTTTAGAAAAAGGACGCACCTCAATTACCATTTGAAGATGCACGAAAGAAGAATCAAATCTGAGTAACTGAAGTTATTTGTTGCAGATGGTCACCCTACTCCGACCAAGATGAAATTTACGGAAGGGCCATCGAGCATATAGTCGTCGGAACGGCTGCCGAGTTTTATACTGAACCTAGTTCGTCCGACGACGAACCTCTCGCCACCTTGGCAAACCAGAATAAAACACATCTATATAAGAAATTTTATATCGCCTTAAAAGAATTCCGGGACCACTTCGTGAGCGACCATCACGGACAACTGAGCCATTCGGACTTTTCCGACTCCACCGATTCCGAATCCGACGGAGACGACAACGCGCAGGCGACGGACCCCAAGTTCTACGACGACCTCACGGACTGCAACGCCAGGACGGAGGGCGCCGACGACGTCGGCCGCGAGGAGCTGCTGGCCGCGCGCCGCCGCGTCGACGGCAAGCTGCGCTACCTCTGCCGCGTGTGCGGGCGCGCGCTCGCCTCCGCGCACTCCTACGTGTGCCACGCGCGCATCCACTCCGGCGCGCGCCCCTGCGTGTGCCACCTCTGCGGCAAGCAGTTCCGCGCGCCCGCCGGCCTCGCGCGCCACCTCGCCGACACGCACCGCGCCGCGCGCCGCGCCTGCGCCCTCTGCCGCCGCTCCTTCGCGAGCGCGCGCGGCCTGCGCCAGCACGCGCGCCTTCACTCCGGCGAGCGCCCGCACGCGCGCCCGCACGCCGCGCGCCGCCCGCACGCCTGCGCGCTGTGCGGCGCCGCCTTCCGCCTGCGCGCCACGCTGGCGCGCCACCGCCTCACGCACTCGGGCGAGCGCCACGAGCTGAGCGCGCACGCGCTGGCGCACTCGGGCACGCGCCCGCACGCGTGCCAGCTCTGCGCCGCCGCCTTTCGCCAGCGCCGCGCGCTGCGCCTGCACTGCGCGCGCGTGCACCCCGAACACGCAATAAATCATTCCAACTGACATTTGTGTTTTCTTGCGACCGAATCGCAGTTTCGAAAGTAGAATGACCTCTTGAAGATTATATTATCGTAACAACCGATAGACAAAATGTATTACGTCTACTTTTCAGCACATTGAGTGACGTGAATAGTGCCGTCAGCCCGGAACCAGATTTTGCGTCGGACGAACATAAAAACTCACGAAAGGAGTATATCGAGAAGCCCCAAACTGTTTTGGTGAAAGACGGCAAGAAATACGGAGTGTGCGACGTTTGCCAAAAGGGAGTGATGCTGGCGTCGTGGCGGCGGCACGTGCGCTCCCACCGCAGCGTGAAGAGCTTCAGCTGCGAGGCGTGCGGGCTCGGCTTCAGCGACGGCGGGAACCTGGCGCGCCACGCCCGCGCGCTGCACGGGGACGACCGCCCGCACGCCTGTCACATTTGCCTCAAAAAGTTTTCCAGGAACAGTCACCTCCAGGACCACATAAAGTCGCACTTCGACAGCAGAGAGTTCGTCTGCGACATGTGCGGTAAGGCGTCTAAATCCAGCTCTGCGTTGAGGATGCACAAGAGGACACACGACGACTACAAGTTCCACTGCATGTACTGCGAGGCCAAGTTCAAGAGGCGCGCGCACCTCACGGCGCACGTGACGGTGCACACCGGCGAGAAGGCGCACGAGTGCGCCTCTTGCGGGAAGGCCTTCCGCCTCCGCAGCCAGCTCACGAGCCACGCGCGCGTCCACGAGAGACGGGACTCGTAAGTTACTGTACACTTTCTGATCGGGCCGCTTTGTTGCAGGTTCGAAACGCCACAATTCAAGGCGTTCGTGCCGTTAGTATTATTGAACTGGACATACGTCGAGGACCGTCAGAGCACCTGGCGCTGGTGTTTCATCTGTGACGAGAGGTTCCAGCGGGAGGTGTTCACCACGCACGTGTATACGATGCACGCGGAGTTCAAGCTGCACTGTGAGGTGTGCAACACTTTCGTAGAGAAGCAGGAGTACGTAGCGCACATGAGTCAGCACTCGTATGAAAAATCCATAGAAAAGGAAAAACATGCTAAGAAAACGACAAAAAAGATTTTGGATGTCAATCTCGCCTGGTTTGTCAGACACGAGTTTTGCGACTGCAAGAATATTATGTGTACTTTCAATAAGGAAATGTTGTATAAAATATGTCCCACCTATAGAGATTACGATTGTATTACGGAAACGATGGCTGATATGCTTAATATTTCGCTGGAGAAAGTACGATGTGCATATGAAGAACATTATATGGAACATGTCTCACGAAGAAAGAAAATAGTGTCGTTACCGACTGAGCTCAACACCATAGGCACACCGAGGCAAATAAAAATTGCAGGAAAAATATCTAATAGGAGACTTTTGAATAGTCTAAATAACCTAGTGGCACTTAAAAGGCAATCTGACTTACACCATTATCGAATAGATTGCTTCAAAAGACATTATGGACCTGATCAAAACCAGCTGCCCGGACGCCCCGTTCGCGTCTATGACGCCAACGTCCAAATTAAACTTGAATTGGAAGACGAATTCAATAATAATAGCAATACAGAAAATAATGATGACACAAATACTCCAGAAGTGAGGCGTATTGAAAGGAATCGGAAGTGTCGTTTCTGTGACAAGGTGTACACGTCGTCCGTGGATTACTTCGTCCACGTGAGACACGCGCACAAAGAGAGCCAGGGCCTGGTCGCTCCGTCGCTACCACTTCCAGTATTCAAATGCCGCGACTGCAACAAGCGCCTGAGGAGCAAAAAGAGCTTATTGATACACTGTAGACGTCATAGAGGAGTCAAAAATTTCCACTGCAGCTCCTGTGATAAATCGTTCCGATGGCGTATACACTTAGAGAAGCACGAGAAGGTGCATGGTCCGAGGACAAAATACGCCTGTCCAACTTGCCAAAAGGTGTTCACCGTAAAAAGCGACTTGCGGAAACATCAACGCAAGCACATAGTGAAGAACTTTGAATGCACAATTTGCAACGAGAAGTTCACTGGAGACAGATATTTGAAGGTTCACATGACGAGGAAACATAAGAACGAAAACGAATCAGGAGGAAAAGTGCTGAGGAAAGTTAAGGGTATCAAATCGACTACCGATGTGGGAACAAGGCAGACCGGCGTGCAGGCCAGCAGAGTGTCGACGCGGAAGAAGTAACACCAACAATGATGTATGAATGATGAGAATAAGTTCATAAGTAGAATATAAAAATAATGCATCACTCTATTTAATATTGGTCAAAATTTTCTACGGGGATAATAGTTATTACATTTTTAAAAGATTTCTCAAAAAATCGCACAACAACACCTGAAGCCTACTTATAAACTTCTTCTAATCATTCTCGACTACGTAGTCAGGCTGAGGCTCAGTGCTGTTCTACAGCATAAATAAGTATTAATTTTTTTTCACGTTCAAATTAAAAGGAATAAAATTAAAAAAAATCGTCAAACGAATTTCTACAAATTTTATATTTGTCTTTCTTTAAAGTGGTATTATAAAAAAATAATTTTAGTATATTATTGCAATTTAAATTGATTAAGATTTTATAAAATTTACGTACGTAGCAGTGATGACTCCAAGGCATTACTTAAATATCGTTAACTAACATATTAGTAGTTTAAAGATTTTGTTTAATAATTATTACAGTGGAAACCCTATATTAACCGAACTATCGATCTGGTAGATAAATGTATAAAAACAGATATTTTTGTCAAAAAAATAATTTTAATAAAGACAGTAATATTTGACTTTTAATATTTTTTAACGGCTGTCTGTGGCTGTAGCAGCAAATTTTGGTTAACAGTAAAGCAAATACGAAATATAAAACAACTTTTTTGACCTTTTTTTACGGTGAGATAAATCACTACGCGGGCGTTGAAAAAAAGAATTGAGATGGCGATTAATATACGGGATAATGATTTTTGATTGCTTAGTTATAATGTATGTTAGTATTAATATATAACATTTTGACCGCCGCTGTAATTCTAAATGATACTACTTTTGAAACCGATTAGAAGTTTCTTTGTTTATTTTTTTATTTTTACTTTGAGTTGATATTCGGTTATTATTTTTCGGATAATATCTATTGACAACGAAATCAAACACTATATTATTTAATTAAATTAAAAGATTATTTAAAAGTTATTAGTTCGGTACAAAGAACAAAAGAAAATTGTTCTGTTCTTTGATTAGTTAGATTTATTCAATTTCTGTCGGCGGTCAATATGTTTATAGCTCGTGAAATTCATACAAATACTGTTATAAAATACGATATAAAAGACTACTTGATGCAGGATAACAAAAAAAATATTATAGGTTAAGTTTATATTTTTGTATGTGGGAAAACGCTTTAGATACGAATCCTGAACCCTTCCGAGCTGCTGCTCCCAGCCAGTCTTCATTTGAATCAAAAGTGTTATCGTTCATTAAGGAGAAAATTATTCATGAAAATATAAGAAACAGTTATTTTGCAATTTCAACCTCTGTCTGGAACTTAATTAAGGCCAGTGAAAGTGGCCCTTATTTTATTAAAAGATTCGTATTTAAAACGTTGCATCATTTTAAGCAACTATATTAATATATTATATAGTCATAATTATAGTACGTTAGTATTTCACAAATTATTATTTTTTTATTTTGGCATTTGAAATAAAAAAAAATAGATCTTGATTGAACAATTTTCAAGTCTTTTTTTTGTCAATTATCTTTAACAAAATGTTTCGTAGATGTTTTCCTTATGTAAACCTTGTGAAATTAATTTCAATTGTAATAAATAAATACCAAAAAAAAAATATAATAATAGTCTAGTAGCAGCTTAATGTCTATTCAATCTCGTCAAAGCTACTATAAATGTGTTTTGTATCGATTTTATAATATAAGTCATCCGAATTCTTATATTTGATATTTCCATATTAGTTAGAATAAGATACGTTAAAAAAATTGTGTTTTTTTTGTATGAGTGCAGAAGTATTTTTTATATTTGTGGTAAATAAAAGTGTTAAATATAAAGCAAATTCTCTTGCAAAAATAAACTTGAATATCTGTATTCAATATATTTCTATACGTTTTTCTACTTGACACTGGTGCACTCATATTATGTGTATATTGTTTTTGTGATATTTTTGTCAACTGACATAACTGACAACCTTAGAAAACTCTTTATAGATTACATTTAGGATTAAAGAGTCAAAGTTCATATTCTGTGAAATCGAATAAAATACTTAATTCAGCTAGACAGTTGGTTATGTCAGTATTTTTTTTAGAATCCTTAAGTTTTCTCAGAAGTATTTTTATTTAAGTTAAAGTTTCTCAGAAGTTATATTTATGTTAACAAGTCATCATGCAAATGTAAGATTATCTATAACATAAGCAATTATTTTAAGGGGTCTACGTTTTTCGGATAATTAGCATTTTTTTCGCTTCGAACTTTAGAAAATATGATTAATGTTACTTAAAAAAAAAATATTGAAATATACTAAAAAGCTTTATTTTTTTACTTTAGGTTGTTGATTACTATGTAATAACTTTCTATTTTTTCTTACGTACAATATGTATGAAACATACAAAAACTTTTTTCCTATTTGTTTGTTGATTCAAAATAAACAAACATATTTGGATACAAAGTGGTGTTTTATTAATATCCCAATTAGAAAATAAGCAAATAATTTAGAATTTTCATACAAAATAATGGCATCAAGTGCAATGAAATCTATTCTCATGTATATTTTGTATCAACTTTATTTGGATAAGACGAGGTTTCCTTATTAATATCTAACCGTAGCGTTTGACTACCCCGCTAGGGATAAAGCGTGAAGCTAGTAGTAGTAGTAGTAGTAAATAAACTGTTTTAAAATGAGTAAGAAGTTGGGAACGAAATATTTTATCAAAAGGGAAGTAGGTCTTTCTATCTACTGTAAGAAAAACAAGGAATGCTTAATAAAACAAGAATATTCAGTTAAATCATATATATTGATAATAAATACATGTTTTTGTACACGTTACTCACTAAAAGTATCACATTTCAATAAATTGCAAAAAGCAAACGTATAATGAATTAGTCTTAGAATTAAAAATTTAATAAATAATAATTAATTATTAACATATTGATTATAATTTATAAACAATGAAACGTCGTCAGTTATATCTAAGACTTTAAAAAAAGTACAAAAAGATTATAATTTAATACAGTTACTTAATAATTACTTTAAAAAAAATATTATTAAATTAACTGACAATATATAATTAACAATAATAATTTTGTTCAATTTTGTAAAACAACATTTCCAACAACCATAATTGCGTTGAACGAATTTTACTGAGAGTAGATTGAGGATCACTTTTCTGTGGTCATCAGTTAATGGGGGTCTTGAGTTTTAATTTAAAAAATAAAATAAATCAAATCAGCTCCACGCTGTATTCAACACACAGTGAGGTAGTGGGAACCTAGTGTTACGACACTCCTCTCCCCGCTTTCTGCCGCATTCTGGAGGCATTGCGTGTTGAGTGGCGGAACTCAACGACACTCTTTGCCTCGACACCAAAGCGAAGAAATAGAACTATAAATTTAAATTAATATTTCCTTGCCTCGAGTGGGAATCGAACCAGTCGCGTATACAGTCACACTTTGTGTCCCTGCGCCAAAACTGGCCTTTAGAATTTTAATTTCATTTAGATAATTGTCATTGAATATATTAAATACACTAGGACATTTATTGACCCAGTTTTTATAGCTCAATTAAATTTTAATATTGCAGTTTTATTCCAATATCACTGCATAAGTTACAAAAAAAATATAGTTTTGTAGCATTTGATAATTTGAAGATCTCACGCTTCATTAGCGGCCACAACAGCAATTGGGCTTTTAGTAGACCTCGTAAATAGAGCGTCTTTACACTATTTAAAATATGCGACTTACGCGGTGTTCATTTTTTATACAGATGTATTTATCACACTTTTTGTTTAACTTCAAGATGTATCCCGCGCATAGCAAGGTACGCAGAGGGAGCCTTGTATTAAAACATTCCCACTTTTCGCCGAATTCTGTAGGCATGGCTTGTTGAGTGGCGGAACTTAACGCCGCCCTTTGCCTCGAACACCAGAGTGAAGAAATGAAAACATGAAATATTTAATTTCCTCTAATGGGAATCGAACCCACAATTCTTTTACAGTAACAAGCACCTGCGCTTGACCTCGATATTTCGTACTTAGTTTTGTTTTCCGAAATTGTATACAAATAGTTCACTTTAACACCTTTTTAACAAAGTATATTCTATTATAATTAATACGAGAACCAGATTTAAAATTTTGCTTAAGCAATTATTTTTTTTAACTAATCTTCTTAATAAAGACTTTTATAACATACATAATATAGTTATAGTGTAGTTTAAAATTAGTAATACACTTAAATGGTAAAATCTAAAGCAAATCTAAGATAATTCCTCCATTATATTAATGTTACAACTGCTAGTGCTTGTGCTGTATGTGATGCTTGTGGGTCTAAACTCAAACCTCACATAAATATTTATATTTTAAATAACACTTTACGATTTCTGTTTATTATTTTGGTAACATTTTTAAAAATAAATAACTTTATATTCTTTTAAATAAATATTTGTTTTTTTTTTAATTAGGTTTTTTATCAGCTCCACGCTATATTCCGCACACAGCAGCAGGGAACCTAGTGTTAAAACACTCTGTTCCCCACTTTCTGCCAAATTCGGGAGGCATTGCGTGTTGAGTGGCAGAACTCGACGCCGCTCTTAACCTCGACACCAGAGCGAAGAAATGGAAATATAAATTTTAAGTAAATATTTTATCTCCTCGAGTGGCGATCGAACCCACAACCAGTCAGTTTTACAGTCACACTTCGTGCCGCTGCGCCACGACTGGCGATTAAATAAATATTCTTGCCAAAAAAAGTAACTATGGGAATGTTGACTACTGAAACAGAAATTCAATTCTGATATAAAATAATATTCTTTTCAAAAAAAAAATAACACTTTTATAGCTATCAATAATCATCTCACTTCATCTACAACTTTAATAACTATAATATTCATAATTAATAATAACATTATAATATATATTTTTACTTTTATCTGGTAAATTTAATGTAGTAATGGTGGTGTAGATCCTCCTTCATTGACAAGCCTCTGTCTCTCCCTGTACATCGACACTTGGATATTTTGCAGCTGGTGGTAGCGGCAGACTTTTAAGGTAGAAAATACTGCCAAACCTACCCAAGTAGCAAACGCACCCCATGCTCCAAACTGGAAAGAGAAACAATTTTATTATAATAAAAAATTTAATCAAATCAAAATTAAAAATTACTTCAGCTTCACGCTGTATCCCACACACAGCAGGGTAGGCAGAAAGAACCTAGTGTTTGGACTCACACACGCACACTTTCGACAGAAATCTGGAGGCATTGCGTGCTGAGAAGCTGAACGCCGCGTTTTGCCTCTAGACCAGAGCGAAGAAATGGAAATATACATTTAAATAAATATTTCATTTCCTCGGGCGGAGATCGAACCCACAACCAGTCGCATTTACATTCACACTTTGTGCCTCTGCACCACGACCGGTCCAAACAGATTCTTAATAATAATATTCTTGTACAAAAAAAAATGAAAATAATCCGAATTAATCGTTTCCCAACGCTATATGGGATTGAACTAGCAACCGTTGTGTTTATAGTCAAATATGTGTATTATTATAAATATGGTCATTATGGCACAATGGCACATCATCTGGCTACCTAACGTATTATGTAAGGGACTAGAGACGTAAACGCGGCTTCGTCCGCTTAAAGTTATTGTTATCCAAATTATCTTTACATAAATACTTCTTTCACAAATCTTTACATAAATAGTAGCCTATCTATTATCCTGATATATAATCTATATTGTATAGTTATAAAGTTTCATCTAAATCAGTTCAGTAGTTTTTACGTGAAAGTGGGACAAACGTCAAAAAACTGTCGCACTTATGATGCTTAAAAAAATCTATATAATAAAACAAAACAATACTCACTTGAGCACTCCCCAGTTCAATGTAGAAGCCATGAGTGGATATTTGGTCCTTCTTGTCGATATCCTGACCTGTAGCATCTTCACAGCTGACGGACAATGGAAATAAAACACATTTAGAAGTTTATAATTAAGTACTGTGGAACAGCTGGGAAGTGTTAAGAATACAAGTATATTGAAAAACCATGATGGTTATAAATTTTATAGAGTAGAGAATATTTTTTTGTGTGCTTAAATGAGGTAATATGATATGTTGTAAATTAACAGTTTTTATTTTCTTTATGAATGTTACACATATATTAATGTATTGAAATCCATACCTGGGAAACCTCTCCACAATATTCTGACACCAAGTCATGAAGCCCAGAGTGACAATGGCAGCCGCAGACACAGCCAGCGCACACAGGATAGCACAGCCCACTGCCTCAATAAATGCTGAGAGGAATGAACTGTCTGTGCCACGATACATGAACATTGAAAGCCTGAAAAAATATCATTTTGTAGATTATCATCTGGTAATAAAACAATGTGCGGGGGGTTGAGTTCCGCCATTCAATCCACAATGCCTTCAGAATTCAGTGGAAAGTGAGGAATGGAGTCTTAACACTAGGTTCCTTTTGCCTACCCTGCTGTGTGTGGGATACAGCATGAAGCTGATTATATACCCTAGTATGTAGAAAAAATATAGTAATAAAAATCTTAACACTCATTTTAAATTTTTTATCATTCCATATTGGGACATTGTGTGTCAAGTGTCAAAACTCAAAGTTGAGCATTGCTAACAGAATGATGAAATTAAATAATTGTCAATATAATCATTTCCCTGAGTCAAGATGGAATCCACTGCCCTCATAAGTGCTTTCAAAAAATGTTCCATGATGCCATAATAGCCGTGACAAAATTAAAGAATTTACTTCATAAATTCCATTCTCCCTATTAAGTAATTAAAGCCATTCTTTTTTTATGGAATAAGACAAGGCAAACGAGTATACAGGTCACCTGATGGTAAGTGACGCCGGTGCATTGCTGGCCTTTAAGGTGGAGATAGACATGTTTTTTGAAGTTTGGCACCCGAGTGGTGCCTCAACTGAAGACACAAGTTTATTTCGGCATTGGTCGAGACTTTGAAAGAAAAAAAAACTTGCACGGCCGGAGTAAGCGGCATCCACTGTGCGATCATCTGCACAGCAATGAATGCTAGAATCTTCTAACATGTCATTGATATGCAGAAAACACAGTGTAGGGGACAGCACATAGTCTTGGGGAAAGTCAGTGTCATTAATCAATCGGTGATACTCTAAATAAACCATGAGCTGGTTATTGATGAGGTTCTCTGTATGTTTGGGGTTTGAATCCCCACTTTCTTTTCAATTCTGTGCTGTAGTAAATAAAGCAATGGTGTCAGGGTGGTGTTCATATATCTACATGAAATGGTACGAAAAATGTGGGAACTGCATAGAGAATGGAGTATCTTTAGACTAGGTTCTCTCAACCTATCAAACTGTGTAGGAAAAAAGTAGTTTTTTTTTTATTTCTCTAAACATTTAATTTGCCTTAATTTTCCAAATTACCTGTATATTTGGACACAGCACACAATAAACATAAGTATGCCTACTACAATAACATAATTGCAATAGGTGCGTGAGGCCCACATCACTAGCAGCTGACCATCCTCTTCCTGCCAAGTGCCTTTAGAGAAGAGGAGACAGTGGCCACTGGAACATGACAATAAATAAATATTTAAAATTGCTTGAATAACAAGTTCACTACTACCTACTGAGAAAATTTTTATTTTAATTAATTTCCCAGTTGTTCTCTAAATTAACATTTAGGTAAGTGGTTGTCTAAATTCCCTGTCATAAGACAAGCATTTATGTACTTTATGAACGCTAAATTGTATTAGATCGAAAAGTATAAATATGGCAGCTAATAAAATTTGTATTTTAAGCCACTGTGGCCATCAGATTTTTAACGAGAATGCTTCTAAGTAAAACACTAAAAATTAAACATGTACATAAATACCTAAATTCGTCTTGATGCATACTCATAGGCACAATTATACAAAGCGATAGAATGAGACCGATCACATAGCCAGCTATCTGACTCAACAGCAATACATTTGTTAACGCCATCATGGAGAAATTTCGTTAGAAATTACTTTAAATACAAAAAAATGCGTATTTTGTTTGTTAACGTGATACAAACGCAAAAACACAAATATAAGATGTCAAAATAGAAAAATATTAGTCAAAGTCAATCTGAAAAATTATTGCCATTATCGAAATTATTTATGCAAATAAAAAAAATATACGGTATACTGTGCCGTACCGTAAAAACTATATTATAAATAAATTATTTTTGACTTCAAATAACGAACTAAGAAGTAAAAAATTATTTTATATAATTATGTTAAGCAAAAATAATTAAAAAAAGATTTTATAATTTTGAAGTCGGTGCCAAGTAAAATAAACAGGTTTAGTATTTCGATATTGTAGTAACTAGTAAGGCTGTTGTGTAGCATTTGTTAGTGTTGTTTTACAGATACTTGACATTGTTGCAGTGGTAAACTTCGAATACATTGCGGAATTTTATTATATATACGTATATTCAGACCCATAAAAGATTTATTAATACAATTTAAAGCCAAAAACTTGGCGTAACAAGCTTATATTTATAATTATAACTATCAGTATATATTTTTTATTTTACCAGTGCCATATATAATATATATTTGAAACTTGTTTACAATTACTGAACGCAAAACAACATGACAAAATATGTCATACTCCAAAATTGGCAGTTTTGTGTCAAATTTCGAGAAATTAGTCGTTGATGATGTGTTTCTGCCGTCTAAACTGAAAATAAATAACTTAATTATACACTGATTATGTCCCTATATGTGTTTTAATGTAATTTAAGTAAAAAACATGAATTTCAACGCATCTAGAAACGGTAAAGTTATAAAATTCATTGCATCTTGGTCACATGTTACAATTAGATTCATTATGACTTAAGACTTTCGTTTTTATTAGCCGCTGTATACATATAGCTCGATTATTGTACTTGTTATTATATGAAACATTTGTTTTAATAGATAAATCTTTTTCGTAAATTATTGGAATATATGTCAATACGTGTAAAATTATCCATTATCAAATTGTATATATGCTTTATCGTAAATACTGATCGTATTTCTTTTATAGTTGGCCCTACCGGCGGGCCTCGTAAAGCAAAACGAGTGAGTGATGTATCAGCAATGGGCGCTCCCTCACCGACGCCGACTTTCAGTCCTACTCCCACATACAACCAGGGCTATGCTCCTGCTGGCCCTACACCTCCATATCAACAAGGCATTCAATTAGATTCTGCTCAAGAATTTGCTGCTTCAGATCCTAGTGCAAGTAAGTTTTTCACATATATGTTTTTCACATAATAATGCAACTGATTACTCTTGGTATATGGAACCTAAAACAATGATTTATTCAATATTTGTTGTTTGTCTGTGGATTTGTTCATGCTAATCTCTGAAATGGCTTTAGTAATTTACATGAAGTTTTCACTTATGATTTTTTATAAACGAGCCTTAACATTTAGTGTTTGTAATATTTCAATTACTTTATAAATTAAATAACTAATAATTTATACATATGGTTGACTAGATTCATCTGTTGATATGACTAGTTGATTCAATTAATATATTGCTTAGGATAAAAATGTGATATGCATTGGTATACATTTAGTTTGGTCATTGGTCATATATGAGTTTGATGTTTTATATCTATTCAGATTTATCATATCTTTCCATTTGTCATTAAATTTAGATTTCATATATCATATGTGTATTATAGGAAGATAATATAAGAAATGTATATTTATATTCCCTGTTTTACCTTATGCAAATATTATGAAAATATAAATTATAAAAATAACTAATCATTTATTAACACACTAATTAATAATTTCATCAGAGTAGGTTTTTGATGTAACGCCTCCTGTGAAAGACAATACAATATTTTCATAGCATAAACCTAATGTCCTTGTTAGGAAAACCAGAATATGGAGGAAAAAAATTTGACATTATTATTCGGAATTTTTTGAACTAAATATATGAATTTTAATATTTTAGATTTTGGATATATGGGTGGATTTGCACAATCTCCGATCCCAGCACCTGCTAACATAGGCTCTATGATACAGCAACCTATTATACAGGTAAAATTTTCTAATTCTTTACTTATCATTTCATATATGAAATAAAGATATTGGATTTTTTTTAACATCACACTGTATCTCGCACATCGTTGGATATGCAAGAGGTACCTGGGAACCTAATGTTAAAACACTCCATTCCTATTAGGACACTTCCATTCTCTGCCAAAATTCTTGGAGTGTTGAGCAATAAAACTTACCTTTTTGGTAGCAATGTGCAGCAAATGCTATCATTTCCTCACACTGGTGATGGTGTATAGATGCATGGCACGGCACGGCACTGTATGGTGGTATATAGATGCACGGCACACTGTGCCAAAGTGGCTTTGTTCATCATGATGATGATCATGAATTGATTCCCTCTTCATCCCCTTATTCTTCAACCTCCATTCTTGAACTTTTTTTTTTCTGTGATAAGCAAGTGACTGTGTTGACTTCCACCATATAACATGCAATGGCTTGAAAATTGAGTGGTACACTTAAAATGAAGTGCCTTAAAAAAAGAAGCCATGAACAAAAAATACCTTAAAAACATATATTGATGAAATATTCTTCTTCAATGTAAGTTAAGCTAAAAATGCACCTTCATTACTTTTCAATGTGGTTAGAAATTACATATAAAAGAATTATAATTATTATACTCCTAAAAAATAAGGTAATGGTTTATTAGAAAAAATGATAATCATAAAATATTTATAATATAAATGCAACTATTACCTTTTTGCAACCATCCTTATAGAGGTCAAATGGTGCTGTTTGATAAATTTGGTCAAATTTTTGGTTTTCACTAAAATAAATTGTTGAAATAACTTTAATATGAATTTGATTGGCTTACAAAGATTATGATTAAAATTGAGTAAAGATTTCTAATTTTTCTTTCTTATTTTAAAAAATTGCTGCGGAATACAAAAGAGTAAATTTATATATTTAGTTAGGAACACAAATTTATAAAAAAAAATCTGAAGGTGCTACATCATGCACTTTGATTACAAATTGACTTGGCGAGAACGCATGGCTTAGTGGTCAGTGCGCCTGGTCGGTTTCCAGGAGGCGCGGGTTCGAGTCTCGCTGCGTTCAAATTTTTATAGGTTTTCTAAATAAGTAGTAATATTAAATCATTTCGTTCCTCGCACATCACCCAATTTTGAAACTACGTTTTGAGTGACGGTACTCGACATTATCGTGTTACCAAAGGTTTCTAAAACTAATATCCCTTAATTCCAGGACATGGCCCTCCAATATGGTAATCAGCTAGCTACCCAAGGTCGTGAGGCCGTGCAACGCGAACTCGGCCGCTTCGTGCCGGTCTCACGTCTGAGATACTACTTCGCAGTGGACACGAGATATGTTATACGAAAACTAATACTCATATTGTTCCCGTATACGCATAAGGTGGGTAAAGTTTTTTTTCTATTATATTAAAGTTTCAGATGACAACCAACCATTAGTTTATATAGTAGACAAGAGAAATTTATAAATAATTACGATATACATTGTTGTTGTTATTGAGGCCAGTAGTGGCGCAGCGGCACTATGTGTGACTGTAACACCGACTGATTGTGGGTTCGATCCCCACTCGAGGAGATGAAATATTTACTTAAATTTATATTTCCATTTCTTCGCTCAGCTGTCGAGGCTAAGCGCGGCATTGAGTTCTGCCACTCAACACGCAATGCCTCCAGAATTCAGCAGAAAGTGGGGAACGGAGTGTCTTAACACTAGGTTCTCTCTGTCTACTCTACTGTGTGCGGGATACAGCATGAACCTGATTGATTAATTAATTGTTGTTAATACATTGAGTGGAATTTTATTTTAGTAATATTCTAATCCCAACTAAAAGGGGTATTCCCTTTGAAAAGTGGCTAATACACAACACTACTTCTAGTGTACTATTTTATATGTTAATAAAAAAATTATGTTGAATTATTGTTATTGATTAATTTATTTTTAAAAGATTTTTTTGCTCTACTTTTATTATCACTCGAATAAATGCAAAGCAAAGCTCAGTTTAAGCCTCACTAAGTGTAAGATCCTAACTTAACAGTGAAAACTATCATATTTTTTATTATCTTCACAAAGTGCACTTTATTTTCTTTATTAACACTATTCTCCAATTACTCTTATCTATAATAATTCAATATTTCCAGGAGTGGATGGTGAAGTACGACCAGGAGTCTCCGGTACAGCCTCGCTACGACGTCAACGCGCCCGACCTCTACATACCCTCCATGGGATATGTTACTTATGTACTGCTTGCTGGATTTATGTTAGGTTTGTGGTCATTTTAATTACTTATGTGTATTATTAGCTTCCCTCGTATCCCTCATTTAACAGTGTAGACAGAACCTAGGTTTAAGATCACAGATCACCAGTTTTTCGAGGCAGCGCATATTTGGTGCAGAACTCCAAGCTGTTCTTCGTTTTAGTACTAGTGCGAAGTAATAAAAATAATTCATTTCCCCGAGTAGGTCGGTCGTAATCGAATCCACAATCATCGCGGTTGCAATCAAAGGCTACTGCCATAGACGTAAGAACAGGGGGGGTTGGGTGGTCCGTAAAAGAAATTTTACTAACAAAAAATTTTCTCAAAAAACTTAAAAACTAGCTCTTCGCCCTCTCAATACCTCAGAAAATGTCGCTAGATACGCCCATGGCTATCCTACTGCAACACAAATGTCTTCTTTATGTATTCTTATTGTTTATTTTAGCAATTTTATACTATTTAAATGGTGTAGAGAATGGTGGGACCCATTAATTACTAATTAAACTGCATGAAATTTAATTCTTATAGCTATCATGTAAAATGTCAATGTAAAATTAATATTAAATATTTAATTTAGTTTCTTAGTTATAGTACGTATTTTAACGTGAAACATTTTAGATGGATGGTTTGTAAGAAGGTTTAAATCGATGGATCGATGTCTATAGAAGTTATTAGTTAATAATAATAATGATTTAAATTATTATCGATTCATCGAAATAATAAATATTTTATAATTATATTTTTAAATTTAATAAAATTACACATTGTACAAGTGTATAAAACTTGAAGTGAAAATAATAATCAAAAATAAAGATTGCTTTCATATATATTTTCAAACATAAGTAAAGTTGTAGACACAGTATTTCTTTGTTTACATTTAGTCTCATGCCAAACTAAATAGAGTACAGGTCCCCAGACTTTTCTGCCTACCCTGTTATGTGCAGGATACAGTGTAAAATTAAAAAAAAAGAAAATGTATCACTTCCACTCATTACAGATAAATAATTTTACACTAATTTATACCGAAACCGCAAAACATAAACTACAACTAAACCAAATACTTACAAACATATTAATATAGTATTGTCTACTAATTAAAAAAAACTAAATCTCCAGGTCTACAACAACGCTTCTCACCAGAACAAATAAGCATACAAGCATCAAGCGCATTAGCCTACATAATATTCGAGATGGCCTTGTACTTGGCAACTCTGTACGTGACCAACACGGGAGTTTCGCTAAGAACCTTGGACCTTCTGGCCTTCTCTGGATATAAATACACTACAATGATAGGCAGTTTGCTAGCAGCGCTGGCCGCTGGGCCTACGGGGTATCATTGCGCGTTGGTGTACTGCAGTGTGGCGTTGTCTTATTTTTTGGTTAGTATAAGTTTATATTTTGTTTCATCAATAAGGTCGCCGCGGCGCTGTGGGAGAATGACTGTGGATTTGATCTCCTAGAATGATTGTATGATCCGTTCAGGTAGATAAAGTGCCGCAGGTGCCTAAGGAAGGAAATGTCTTAACATTCTTTAACAAGACAATGGGTACGCTTTCACAGTACAATTAGAAAAAACGCTTGAGAATGTTCTATATTACAATTTTAAAAAGTTGCTAGAAGATGTTTGTTTGTTATAGGTTATTACCAAATTAATTATTTTATAAATGAACAACCGCTTTGAGAATGAAATGTTCGCTCCAGTCTATTTCAAAAGTACCATTAAAATAAGTGTGAGCTTGTAACAAATAAAAAAAAACAGTCTCGCCTCGTTTCTTGCGCCGGTTCTTTTCAGATCCAAGGCATTAACTTTAGTAAACTAGTAGTACATTATTTGATGCTCAAAAAATTAAGCATGTAAATTCTTATTTCGAATAAAATTATTTTAATTTAGCATTAGGTTCCCCATATAAAAATTATTATGGTTGAAGGTTTCTATTAATAAATAAATCAAATAAATAAATCAGCTTCACGCTGTATCCCGCATACAGCAGGGTAGGCAGAGGGAACCTCAATATAAGTCTAAATATTAAGAACTTATTTACTTGTGTTTTAAAATAAAATTACAACAACTTATAACCCAATAATTTCTTTTATTACAGGTAAAGACCCTCCGCCTCCAACTACTATCCGGATCTCAAGCTCCAGAGCAATATAGTGGATACCCCAGCAACTATACACCAAATCCTTACGCAGATAATTGGTCCAAACCAGCCAGCGGAACTAAACGCCGCCTATACTTCCTATTATTCGTGGCCATCACACAACCATTACTATCATGGTGGCTTACTTACCATTTAGTACCGTCTTCTCCTACTGTACCATCAGTGCCTCCAATTCGATAGCGGGTACAAATCTGAAGGAAAGTTTTAAAAAACTGATTGTTTAAAACATAATGTTAAAATTCAATTTTAGTTTTAAATTTAATGGAGGTTATGAAGATATTGATATTTTATTTAAATAATTCTTCTGTACATGTGCTTATTACTCTATACCTCCTAGATGATTTGACCTATTTAGCTGGAATTTTATAATTGTATTTAATGAGTTCATATATTATGGTTTCAAAACATAATTTGCCCTTCTAATCTAAAAAAATCAGGAAATAAAATAAAGAATCATAAAATATATATACATATACAATTTTAAAAATATAATAATAAAAAATCTTTTATTTGGCTTCATGTCCAGGCAGATTCTGCTCTAGTTTTGTATAAAATAGATCAATAAAATAGAAAAATTAAATAGATCAAAAGAAATTTCACAAAGTGAAAGTTATTTTATGTAAAAAGAACTTTCATTTTGTGAGCTACGGAAATGTCTATTTTTATAATCAAAATAACTTTGTACTGATTTAGAGGTGAGGCGGGTGCAGGTTTGAATCCTCTATAAATTTATTAATTAGGAAACTTACAATAATACTTTAAGAATTACATTATTGTCTATCCATAAGCCTTTTCCTTTGTTATTTTAGGTTACTGTAATAAAATGGTTAATTTAAATACTAAAATTGAATTTGATAACAATTTAAAAACAAATTGTTTAAATCACAGATAAAATATTTTATTGTGTGATACATATTTGTGTACTATATAGAGGTTTTAATTGAATCAGATCTAATTTTATTAATAATAAAGACCTTGATATGGACTTTTGTATATATTTGTTTCTTTTATTTCTTAATATAAAGGTTTTTTTAGCCTCAAGCTTTAGCCCGCTTATAGCATAGCCTGGGAATGTAGTATTAAAAGACTCCGTTCACATTAAGACATTTCCGTTCCACACTTTCCACCGAATTCTGAACGCTTTGTTTGTTGGGTGACCGCGCTTTGTCTCGTTACCAAAGCGAGGAAATGATAATATTAAATATTTCATCCCACGGAGTGGGAATCGAATCCTCAACGGTCGCTTTTACAGTCGCACGCTTGTGCCCCTGGGCCACGATGGCCACATAGTTTAACAAAATTAGTAAGCGTATGTGTTAAATCAACATTGGTCATACATTCACATCAAATAAAAAAAACATGCATACACATTTTAATATTATAAATACATATAACATTAAGAAATTATATAAAAAGTCTATATCAAGGTCTTTTAGTTTTTAGATAATTTTGCCAAATAACCGTGACAAAATAATATATCATTTGCTTTTATTATTAAAAATTAGAATTTCTTTTTTTTTGTTAGGAGATAACCATTGTAAGTTGTACTGTAATAATATTATTATGTTGAACACGCATTTTTAAAAGTTAAGTGACCTAATTCTATAGTTTTAGTAAATTTTGCTTTTCCCAAAAAACTGTACACAAGAAATATATTTTCTTTGACAGACTTTGTTATAATTTCTCACAAACAGCATTTTTTTTTGGTTTTTTCATTTTCATTCTGTAGATATTGTGAAAGGTCGCTAACTCTAATCTTGGGTAATGTAAAATAAATTTATGATACACTAACTTTTATGAAAATAATACCTAGCCCTATTTTTTTTTCATTATGAAAGCATTTATTTTGACTACAAACTTTTCCTCCAAAGGAATTTGAACCCAGAACTTATTATGTCAATTATAATAATACAAACTGACCAGTTTTTTTTTGTAAGCCTCATGCTGTGTTGTTGTCAAAAGTGTCGGTAAGTGGCGGTATTTGACTTAAATGTATGTTAAACTTGTATATAATATATAGTTCATATACGTGTTTTTACAGCTTTTATATGATCAATACATAAATATACGGTTTTGTCCTATTTTACTGTGTTTTTTTATTATTACTAACTTTATTACCATAGTAAACTTAAAAAAAACGTATTTTTTTTTTCATTGAAAGAAACATTATGATTTTAGTAACAATTCAATTATTCTTTTAATATTATTCTTGTAACATTTCAACTATTTTCGGCGTTGAGTTCCGCCACTCAACACGTAATGCCTCTAGAATTCGGCGGAAAATAGAGAACGGAGTGTCTTTAAGACTAGCTTACTTGAAGCTACTTAATTCAACTATTATACTATATTTTAAAATGTTGGATCGAGAACGCAATGGCTGTTCGTGGCTTCAAAAATATAATTAAGGTATCCTTTGCCAGTCTTATTAGACAAAGAAGAACATGGAGTCTAGCTATTATTATTATTTCTAGAAAGATTAGTACCTAAAGGAGATTTTTTTAATAAAAGAGAAAATAATTTTGTTATCAATGTCTTTTTTATTTATGACCTCAACAGTCATTATTAACTTTTAATATTAGATGATGATGAGGCCAGTCCAGCTACTTAAGTATACATATTTAAAAACTTTAGTACATACATACTTGTCAATTTGAATGGTTGACATTCTCGAGTGTAGATAGACGGAAACAGGTTCAAATTGCTCAATTTTAGCAATTTTTATAATATTCTAAAAACATACAAATATAATAACGTAATTGCGCTCTAATACTGACTTTAATTATTTAATATTCTTTTAATAAATATGCGGGCGGTTAGATCTAAGCGAACCAATTAAAGTATTTTAGATATATCTAGAAAGATAACTCACGCAACCCACGTACCCCCGTTGTTGTGTAGGTAGAATACATTGTTTAAACGTTTATTGAGATTAATCTATCTGTCTGTCTGTGCATCTTTATATAGTGGAAATGGATATAAGTTCAGAAATATTACATACTATTACAAAGCGCGGCGTTGAGTTCTGCCACTTAACACGCAATGCCGCCAGAATTCGGTAGAAAGTGGGGAACGGAGTGTTTTACACTGGGTTCCCTCTGCCTTCCCTGCTGTGTGCGGGATACAGCGTGAAGCTGATTTATTTATTTTTTAATATTACTTACTATTTCAGTCGATAACAAAGAAATTTAAAGTATTTTATTTTATAAAACAATATATTATAGTCGTGCAGATCTTGACAGAGGGCAGTTAAGCAAGTACCTAATTTTTACTTAATAAAAAGACATGAATGTAGACGACGATTTTAGTATAGCCTAATCATGGTTGTAGGATGAGGGGGAGCCGAGGGGGTCGCGCCCAGAAATTTTACTAACAAAAAAGTTGCCCCGAAAAATAATAAAAAAAAATAATCTACGCGAAATTATCCGTGAAAAACTAAAGTCCATAAAGAAATATTTCTATATACATCCACGACCCCTATCTGGCTAATCTTTAAAAAAAATGCCCTAAAATAAAAATTTAAAGCTGAAGTCCAATCACATTTTATTTTTTAAAATAAAACGCGATCAACACGATAAGTGCCCTAATTGAATCTAAAGTTACGTCAATTATTATAAGCACGTTGAAAGTATGACATACATACTAATTACAATGGTAACGCATGAAGATACCAATAGTATGTACATACTATATTGATAGTAAGAATATGTATAGTGATATAGAGTAGACTTTATTCATCTACTACTAGTTTTAATTTTTATGGGAGGCCAGTCGTGGCGCAGGGGCACAAAGTGTGACTGTGAACGCGATTGATTGTGGGTTCGATAGATCTCGTAGAGGAAATTAAATATTTATTTAAATTTATATTGGTACAAACATGGTACAGCGTAAATGGAAAGAACTACTCATATAGTTATGAGTATGACACATGACACGTCTAAGTGCGGGAGGTAACTCTGGCCGCGGTGCAGTGGGTCACAACCAAATGATTTACGTGGTACACCACGAAGCCAGGAAGTCTGTACTTCCTCGACACATGGACTGTCCAATATATAAATATTTTTTCGATTCGAATCAGTAAGTAGTTCCTGACATTACCGAGAACAACCAAACAAGCTTCTATTTTATAATATTAGTATAGATTATTAATATAGTAGTATAGATTCATATTTACAGAAGATTCATATCAACTTTACTCTTTTTTAAAGCTACGAGAATTGATATTGTTTTAAAATAAATCATGTTTAGCGGAAAATAAATCCTTTACCATCGTACAGACACAAAGATGATGATAAAAATATTTCTGTTTGTTTATTATTAATATATTAATGTTCATTACTCAAAAACAATCTCTACAAAACCAGAGTATGAATAAATATGTATAAACAAACACACTCTGAATACCAACAAAACAATAATAAAAAAAATAAAAACAACCACCACGAACCGCCCACATTGTAAATAACATTCACAATGTAAATAATTCGGCATAAATAAGGCTTTCAAAATAAATTGTAGCTTTTCTAGTTTTTAATTAGGCGTATGGGAGGTCAAAACATGAACACTGAAGCCCGAGGGCTAATTCATAGTTATCTTGAATACGGCCCCATTTTTTTTCTCCCATTGTGCGGAGAGCACTGCGCTATTTGCGTGCGACAGAGAGCAACGAACCTTGACCCACTTTACTATGTAGGTGGCGGGTTCGCGCCATGTTTCGAAATCACAAAGCGATACTCAACTACGATTAATTACTTATGAAACGTATTTTTCTCCATTTTTTGGTTGTTTATCAGTAAATATATGTTGAGAATGAAATGGTTTTATTATTTTACATAGAATTTAAGCTAGTTTCGCGTTGTATTACTGTTATTTTAATGTAAATGTTCAGATGTATTAATTAATATTTTGCTGATACTTACACTTTTGGTTACTTATTAAAAATTTAATTCAGCTATTATAAAGGGTAACAAAGTCAATGTATATCAGTTTTTATAATAGTATGTTAAATAATGCACGATTACATGAGCTATGTTTTATTTTAGAACAAAAAGTGGCGCAAAAACTAGTTCAACAGGAGTGAAGTTCGTGCGGAAGCTGATTGGCCGAACGTCAAACGACCTTGCACATTTTTTTCGTGATAGGGATGTGCAATGAATGAAAATATTAGTCGAGTGTATAATAATTGGTAGAGCATTTTTTATAATTAACCGAATATAATACATGAAAGTTTTTGTTAACTATTTCATTATTTTTATTTGGAAGGCTAAATTCATAAACACAAATAAATTAAGCAATATAAGATGTATAAAATATATTTTTTAAGACGTTTTAAAATAAAAATAATTTTTCGTTTATAATTTTTTTTAAAACGTTTCAAACAAGAATCATATATAAATATATAAAATTTATAATAGCACAATGAAATCTAATAAGAATCCGTTTCGGCTCTTATAAGAATCCGTCTTGTAACATATATTGTATTGGCGGCGCGTCCCTAGAGTAATCAGCTGGTGGCTGTCAACAGAGGCAGGGCTGCCAACACGCGCGCGCTGCGGGCACCCGCGGCAAGTTCACAGCGAGCGACGTGCGCGGTGCGCCAGCCGCCACACAGCCGCAGCGCCCGGCGCAGTATCGACAACGGACAAACCTTCACATTACATTACGTCCTCACTATAGTGTCACTTCTCTTATTATATTTCACCTATTACACCATTCACTCGCCCCGTAGATCGTAGATAGTGTTGAGTGTGTCTATAATACAATATAATATACCGATAATGTACAGTGCCGCATCTTTACACGCATTCTGAAGCAATTACGTAATGGGAATTATGCTAGAGAGGTTTATAGTATTGCCCTGAAATCCAACATGGCCGCTGACACGGGAATGGACACTTGCCCCAGTCCGGAGATCACGGACTCCAGGAAGCGACCCCTCGACGGCGACTCCGAGAACGGGGACGTGAAGAGGTCCCACTTCAGCTCCGGTGAGTACTCGCGCGCTCTTCGCTTATTTACCTCGATTGCGTATTTGGCAAGTAAACGTTAACATTGACATAGCGAGTCGACCCCGCTGTACCTACCTACGCGGCCGTAGACGAGATTCTTATCAGAATGTTGTGCTCTTATCACTTTGACCTATTTAATGACAATAATATAGCGATTTCGATTTTAATGAGTACAAATAATGTAAAAACTGTTCCGATAACGACGAATAGAGCGTAAAATGTAGAGCCACGATGTTATACTGTAATTCTCGATAAATTACATGAAAATAGATGTTTGTATTGTCGAAGTGTAAAATCGCGCGCGTCGTTATGTGTTATATTATATTATTTGATTGAAATGAATGCAATGTTAAAAGTGAGTCGTTGTTTTTTAGTTCAAGACTTGGTGACGGCCTTGCCACTGGCTAACGGCCATGGCAATATAACGTCTCATTTCGGTGAGTCGTCACAATAATTATGTTCGCTCCTCATCGGCTTTGTGGTTATTGGTGGCGCGCACGCTCACGCTCACGCCTCCTGAAGCTCACTGCTCGCCCTTCCCCGGGAGATAAACAGGCCAAGATCTCTATGGAGCCCTAGATAACATAACTACATAGCTATTGTTGCGAATTGAAGTATTCAAAGAATTGTATAACAAGTTAAATCAATATAACGTGAGCAGTATAGCAGTGAGCTGTCAGAGTGAGCCGGCGTAGAGGTTAGCGTCTCCCGTCAACCTCCATTGCACAGTAAACATGCCTCTGTGAGCCTCTACCCAGCCTCACACCCACTCATGGCTTAGTCGTTCCATTGTCGGTGTGTTCATATGTACATTGAGACATTACTATTAGGATCATTCGCAAATCTTCTTGAAATTTTTATTTCACATCTGATCGCTTTTATTAGCTTATTTTATTATTTGAAAGTCATATATATAAACTAACAAGTCGGATTAACATTATTTGCATTTTATACTTCCATTGAAAGTTTTTTTTTTAATAATTTCACTGTATTTAGGTTTTAGCGCACGGTATAAATGTAAGAAATTTAGTTGTATAGTTTGTTAAGTGAATAGTTTTGTGTGAAGGTAACGACAAGGTCAGTGTCGGTCTAATGAGTTATGCGACTCCCACTGTGAACTCTGTCGCTTCAAACTTAGAGCTGGTTATTTTGTTGTATAACTACAAGGTTGATGGATGTTGCGTTGTGTCGTTGCAAGTATGTTTACAGACTATATCTTAAATGCATCTTAATTGTTATACTTTATGAGCATATTATACATTTATTTGTTGTCTTTTATGATTTATTAGGATGGTCTGAAGAGTTTTAAGATTTTTTTTGTCTAGTTTGTGTTTGTGTTAGTTTATGTTTATTATTATTATTTGTTGTATTACAACATAACTTAAAATAACTTCTGATATCATAAACAATTACAACATTGTTACAAATACTCTATGCTAAAATGTCAAGGGTGCTATTACTACAAATAATAAAAAATATATAGCTCTATCACGGTTGAAGGAAAATAAAAGATTTTATTGATTAACTTAACATTATTAATATTTATATAACTACATTATGTATTATGCATATATTATTTGACATTCATGGTGCAGTAGGCACATTGCTGAACATCACTCTATAGTTTTAGGTTCAAACTTTAAATGACATATTGTATACATGTAATTTGAAGTTTAAACCTAAAAGAAATAATTATGTTATGAATATAATGATATTTTTTACTATATACGTATAATTACATTAAAATTGCACAGTTGTCATGGCGCAGCGGCACTGCGTCGGACTTTAAACACAACGGTCGTGAGTTCGGTTTCCATTCGTGGGAGTAAATTGTTATCATTATGTTTTGCTTTGGTAACAAGACCAAGTGCGGTTTCCAGTTCCGCCATTCAACACGCAAAATAGGGCGGTGCGTGGGTAACAAAGTGTTTCAACACTAGGTTTCGTGTGTGTGTGCCTTAACAATAAGTAGTAAAACACGCAGGGTACAGCGTGAAGTTCAAAAAGTATATAGTATATTATGTTTGGAATTTTAAATCCTATATAAAAAAAATATAACTATTAATTTTCGCCAATTAATTTGTGGCAAGTCGAGCCGCAGGGGCACAAGCGTGTAACTAACTGTAAACGCGACAAGTTGTGGGTTCGATTCCCACTGTACGAAATACAATATTTAATATTTTCATTTCCACGGTCTGGTAACGAAGAAAAGTAGACAACAGAGTGTCTTAACACTAGGTTGTCAGGTTCCCTGTGCCTACCCTGCTATGTGTAGGAGCAGCGTTAAGTTAAATAAAATAATAATTTTCACTCAAAAAGCTGCATTCTATGCATCGATTAATAATTCTTTAAACATCGTGTGTCCCACATTATATGAAATGGTATTCCAGCTGTTTTTATCTTTCTATTTCGTACAATTGATTGTTCTAAATCACAATGCAATGTGGAGGAAGCTAGATTGTGTGGGTTTATTGTGCTTTTGTATCGTTATCTTATCTGGTGAGCACATATTATACTCGTTTGACGTTAAAATTAAATAATTTTGTATATGATCACTTTACTTGAATATTTTTGTAAAAAATGTCTAAGTCTCAAAAGGCTATAGTTGCGAAACGGCACAGCGTCTAACTGAAACCGCGATGGTTGTGTGTTCGATTCCCACTCGAGGAAATGTATGATTTTCTTTTTATCAATCTGGTAACAAAGATAAAGCGCGACGTTACGTTCCGCCACTCAATACACAACGTGTCGAAAATTGTGCGGTGCGTGAGGTAGGGAGTGTCTTAATATTAGGTTCCCTCTGCCCTCCTATATGCGGGAAACAGCGTGAAGCTATTAAATAATATTAAGATGTTTTTGACGTAAATAACCATTATGGCACAGTAGTAGCAAAATCACAAAGGAATATTAAATTACTTATATTAAAGTTTAGGGTTCATTAGTTAATTTAACAAATTAAAAATAATTATTATTTCTACTAACTAATAATTTGTTCTTTTAACATCATAATATCATTATATTAATTACTTTATCGATTTATAAAACGTTATTAGCTTAATGATAGTTTTGTATGTTATAATAAAAATACAGGAAAAATATTTGTTTAATGGCGTCTATCAAATATATTAATTATATATACTAAACAGAATTTAGCGTCATTAAAAAAAAAATTGAATCCACAACCATCGTGTATACAGTTACAACGCAGCAATAATCTGAAGAACTATTCGTTCGAATTGAAAATCATATTTATTATATATTATAGGTTATAGGCCAGTCGTGGCGCAGAGGCACAAAGTGTGACTGTAAACACAACTAGTTTTAGATTCGATCCCCACTCGAAAAAATTAAATATTTATTTAAATTTATATTATATTTCCGTTTCTTCGTTCTAGTGTCTAGGCAAAAAGCGCGGCGTTAAGTTCCGTCACTCAACACGCAATGCCTCCAGAATTCGGCGGAAAGTGGGAACGGAGTCCCTCTGCCGTTGCGTGCGGGATACAGCGTGAAGCGTGATAATTTTGTTATAGATTAAATTTCATCACGTTAATCTTCTCTGTACATGCGAGCAGTTATCCTACAATTAAATCTTGTCATGTGTAATTTTAGTTATTAAAATTTGACCATATATTTGACCATAGAGGCAAATCCACAAGTAAAAGCTAGTAAAAACTATTGTACAACCTATATAATTATATCAAGCCTAAATATAACTAAAGATTTGTTCATAAAATTTAGTAGAAACAATTTTATAGAGTCGCCAGCAGCACTTTATTATTGGAAAATTTTTTGAACTTATTTCTACTCATATCTCATTTAAATAAGTTGCCAGTCGTAGGGGTTGCTGATTTAATTAAGATAACACGCGCGGTGCGGTTCTGTTATCATTAAAAATATATGAACATTATTACTATTATGCACTCAGTAAATGGTTTTCGAAGGAAAAAAGTTCTGTTCGTTTCTTTCTTTTTTCTGATGAATGCACTTTTTTTTTTATTTAGTGGTAGAATAAGTATATGCTATTAATATAACATTTTTAATAAAAATACATTTTTTTTTTCTATTATTAAATTATTGATATTTTTTTATATAATGTTAATGTTTGTTAATATTTATTTTATAAGTTTCAATATTTTTTGTAACATTTCGGAGCATAAATGTATTGAATTTAATTTTCAACTTTGGTCAAACACTATAATCAACTTGCATAGAGTCATGTACGTGTATGTACTATATTATATTATACATTATAATATCAGCTTCACCCCGTATCCCTCACAAAGCAGGATAAATAAAAGGAAAGTAGTGTTAACGACACTCCGTTCTCCACCTTCCGCCGAATTCAGGAGGCGTTGCAAGTTGAATGACGGAACTTGATGCCGCGTTTTGCCTCGATACCAGAGAAATATTCCATTTCTTCGTCGAGTGAGGATCGAACCCACAGTCGTGTTTACAGTCACACACTTATGCCCCTACGCCACTATGGGCCTCACATTGTATATATATGTTGTTTCAACAATTCTATAACTATTATTGCTATAGTAATTAGTTTGTACATGAATAACGCGTCATAAGCTACAACCAATTAGATGGTAATTAACGAAACGCTTTCACTTAATTACTTTTAATAGTATCTGTGTAAATAATAAATTACACGTTAGTGGAATTTGTATGTAATGGTTTAAACCGACTTTGGAAACAAGGAGGTCGTCAGTTAAACACAAATTCCTCTATTACTAAAAATAATATGGTATATTGTAACAGTTTCAGTTTCATCAAAAAAGTTAGTATTTATAGTTTTTGAGATATGGTATCATATAAAAAATCCATGCATGATATCATATAAAAAAACTATTAGATGAATCGCAGAACAAATAGCTTCACGCTATATAATTTGTATCAAAGATAATTATTTTCCCCGATTGCGAATCGAACCAACCACCGTCCCGTTTGCAGTATGCTATGCCACTGCGTCACTGCGCCAAATTCTGTTTAGAATTATCGTTTATTCGACAACACTTTCTTCGAACTCGACAGTAAACCGGCGCCGTCTCTAGAACGTACAGACGAACAAAAAACGGCCGAGAACGAGGGTTTATTTGTTTAGCCTTTGATCTTCCCTGAATTACACTTTTTCAAGACTCAATAAAACTCAGTCTGAGTTTATGAGAAAGTAGCGATCAATTTCAAGTAAGCGTTGATACGTTTGTATGTTATATTGTAAAAGAATGTTAGAAGTAGGACCGTCTGACAATATTGTTGTGATTTGGATCACCCCTCGCGGGAAATAATAGAAATAAATAAAAATCAGCTTCACGCTGTATCCCGCCCACAGCAGGGTACGCAAAGGGAACCTCGTGTTAAGACACTCTGTTCCCCACTAGTGGGAAATAATAGTTTTGTTTTATAAATCTTTTTATACATGTATTAAAAAATAATGGCCCTCATGAAGCAGTGTGACACTGCTTAACAGTAATCGCGAGCATTTTGGACTCTATTCATACTCGGGGGAATGAAGTATATCCATCGCATCCTCGCAGTGGTATCAAGACAAAACTCGGCGTTGAGTTCCGCCACTCAACACTCAATGTTTTTATAATTGGACAGATAGAAGGTAACAAAGTGTCTTAACAGTAGTTTCCCTCTGCCTACTCTTCTATATGAGCGTTACATCGTGAAGCTAAAATGATAACAAAAATTTAAGCTTAAAATAATAAACAATAAAATAATAAATAATAAGCTTAAAATATTTTTTATTTATAATTATTGCTCAGTAATCACGAAAGCCTATAGACATCTGAGTTTTTATTGTATTTTGATTGATTACCTTATAACAATATGTTCAGCCAGAAGCATGTGGAGATCTCAACGCCTAAATTGCCATTTGGTACTAATATAACGTCAATCTTTATATATAAGATGCTTGGTGAAATTAACTTTTATAATACATTTTGGATATTAAAGATGATATATGACGCAATATGACACAAACATTTTTTGTAGGTTCACGTTATATTCTTTCCGCATAAAACAGGGAAGGCAAAAGAAACCTATTGTCAGTTTCTGTCCAATTTTCGAGACATTGCGTGTTGAGCGGCGGAACTCAACGCCAGTTGCAATTTGTCCAGACCAGAGAAAAGATTGTCATGTAATAGAAACGGAGTGTCTATACAATAAGCCACCACTTTGCCTACCTTAATATTTTTTTTAACAATATACATACATTATAGCCGGTAATACGTTTGTTAACATACATTCAGGCCTATCCGTCGGACAAAATTGTCACATTACACCTAAAACCTACGTATTTATCCAGGAAATGGGCCCATTTATCATGTCAGGTGCAGGACACTGTTACGCCTCTAATGATCGTCCTAGGTTTTTGGTAAATTATTAGTGGGTGAACAACGGGTTTCTGGAGTAATGGCTTGAAAAAATATAAATTTTAGTAATATATTGACGTTGTATACGTATAAATAGTGGCTATGCTTATTTTATTATGATATAGGGTTGAAAAGGCTTTTTCTCTCCTTTTAGAAAGAAGAAAAAAATAACCGCTTATTAGTGTTGAGATACTTAGTTATTTGTTCTTCAAATATTTTGAAGACATTACGCATTGGGATGGTGCTGTGTATCTAACTTTGTTTGGTTTTTTTTTTTTAATGTGTATTAAAATTTATGCGAGGGAACCACGTCGTGTAGTGGTTATTTTTTGCTATTTACGCCACAATGTTAATTGAAGTATTTAGAATTTGCCGAACATCTATATTATTTCTATTTCGGAAAACACGAAAAGTGGTCAAAGATTCGAAAGTAAAAAAAAATGTTAGCGCAACTTAGCAAGTTAGTAAGAAGTTAAAGCAGAATTTACGCAAAGTCTAGACCGCAAAAGTTCTAAATGGGTCAGTGAAGGCGTTGGCGTTCCATTCCTATTAAGCAGAAAGTTCTTAGAACGTAAAAGAAACTATAGTGCAGCAGTGGTTATGGAGCATTTCTGATGATATCATTTGTAGAACTATTCCTATTTTTAAACATGAAAATTTATTATAAGTAATATTAACATGTATGTTGCGTTCCGTCACTTTACACGCGATGCCTCCAGAGTTCGGCGGAAAGTGGAGAACGGGAAAGGAGTGTCTTAACACGGAGTTCCCAGGTTGCCTCTGCCGACTCTGCTATGTGTAGGATACAGCGAGAAGCTGAAAAAACATGCACATATCCGTCTTGCCAGTTAACACGCAGTTAAATTAATTATTTTTATGCTTTACCCAGCCTGCTATATAAAATAAACCCTACATATAAAAACATACAGTCACAATAAAAACATATAGTTAAATTCAATTTACAGTAAAATTGCCAAAAAAAAGTATTTTAGCACGTTTAATGTTAAAGTAAGGTTAGATAAACGCTTCTGTTTCTAATCGTTGGTCTCGCACATTACCAATCTTATCGTTATCAGACAGGATTGTCACTTATCTCAAGATATCGTTACATTATAAAGCAATTTGTGCTATCTCCATCCTCAAATACTCCACTACAATGCTTCCTAGATGAAGGCAAATACACTTTTTGTTGGACTTCTTCATACTATTTGCTTATATTTTAATACTTAAGTGATTGATACCTTGAAATATGATAGAGCTTGGAAATCTTTCAAAATAAATATTGATAAAACCAGTTTTTGAGGTCGTCGCGGCAGAGGCGGCTGTAGATTCCTACTAGGGGGTAGGTATTACTTTGGGGCAGTGAATTACTTTCGTTTCCCCACTGTAGTAACAAGACAGAGCGTGGCGTTGAGTTCCGCTAACTTAGTTCCGCTAAGTTTCATCGAGAATTGAGTGGTGCGTGATTCCAGGAATATCTTAACTAGTTTCTCTATCTTTATCGAATCTTAAGAGTTCCCTCTGTCTATCCTGCTATATGCGGGATACAGCGTGAAGACAGAAACCGTATATATCTACTTGTTTACCTACATACTAATACATTTGTTTAAAGGCGAAATAACACACAACATCATGTACTGTAACTAAAAAAACATTTTTCTTAGCTTCCATCTTATACCATATACAATAGGATAGACAAACCTGTTCCGATTTATTCTATTTAATCGTTATACAATACATTTAGAATACTCACTTACTATGTACCATTATGCCCTCTACTCGCTTATACAATTATCTCGTAGAGTTCTAAGACACTGCTATGGAGACTAAATCGCTATATTCAAAGACTGTTGCTAGGAATATGTCTCGTCTGTTTGTAAATTGTAGTAAATGTGCATTATCAGTAGTCCGCAAACATAAAACACGTTTCGAATTTTATTGTGCAGAAATGATTTTTGTTTCTGCTAAATTGTTCTTATTTATAAGTATTATTGATTTTATTATTTGTTAAAAGGCCAAAAAATATATTTTAATTTATGATAGAAAATTATGAAATATGTAGGTATACTACGGTGATAGGTATTTTCGAGATTTATGAAAGGAACTAGATTCTTGACGATTCTTATGTACATACCTAATCCTAGAGTACTCAGCCAGTGAAAAGAAGCTGATGTTTTTAGTAAAACTTGTTTGAACGAGAAAGAGGTTTTCGCTCCAAACCGTCCAATTAGACGAAGAGCCCGATGTACTAGTTTTTAGAATTAGGCCTTGAAAATAGACGCTATTCTATTTTCCTTTGCTTTTTCTATTTTATTTTGTTCCTAAACATTTTAGTAGGTCACTATAACTACATCAATAAAAAATTATCATTAATGAGATCTAATTTAACTTTATTTTGTTCAGTAATATTATTTGTAATTTTTACATTTTATTTATAAATAATAATATACAGTGAAAATTATAACAGTCTAATAAAACAATTTCAATTGACGATGATGAAAAATATACAAGAATTTTGTATCAATAACAATACTATTCAGTATATATCAGTATCCTCAATTCGGTAGATCGTGATGTAACAAAGACTTTTGGGAATTAAACTTCTGTTGATTTAATTTTAAATTCCCGAAGTTGTATACTTATTCTCGTATAACTTCGTATCTCTTGTAATTCAATTTAATTTACTTGTACATTAATTAAGAAAATAATTTTAATTGTTTTATTAAAACTTCTAAATAAAACGATGAAGATATCTCATTGTTTTATTTATTTTTCCATTTCATTATTGAGATCGCTCTTTAACTTTTTCCTAACGTAAATACTTCCCTCTGATTTATAAGATAGATGTAGAAAATCCTGTAACCTTACTCTAAAACTAGTTAGCAGCTCTGGAGGTTACTAATTCTCTACAATTTTATGTATATTGTTCGATTCCTTAATATAATTTTAAAATATCATCGAAGGAAATCAGAACACCTATCAATATATAGATATCTGATAGAGTCTGTTCTGAGTCGTTACACTCAAGACATCGGATATGCTAAGCCTTAACTTTATCTTTACTATATGTTCTATATATAAACGAAACTTTAAACGAAAGTGACTAAATATTCTACAACGTACTTTATGCGTATACAAACGTGACAAGCGTGTTATTCTTTTATCTTCCGCATTCCATTTAGACCAAAAGTATATACAAAATATTCAAGTATTGCATCTATTGGAAGACTCGATCGGAGGAACAAACAAATTAATTTAAATTCAGCGAGCGTACCATGGGTAGTAATCGTGTACTTTCGTTTTTATTGGTGTTGACTGGGCACCTGCGCTATATATGTATTTCAATAGATATTATTATAAATTAAGTTTGTACTGTTTTAGCAATATCAACTTTGATTTTTACTTCTTAGCGTACCTGGGCACTGACATATTTGGCAAAGTACCCTAAAAATTCTTGGCTGCCGCCAATCTTTATGCAATCTTCATAATTGTGCTAGTTTCTACCGGATTATACTTTACCTTCAAGAGCGTTAGACTTGCTTCTAAGCTGTTGTGTAAGGCGTTTATTTTACGATCTTGAAACTCTTATGTCTTCGTAATACCATACAAGTAAATCTTAGTGTGTATTTGCATTATTCATACGATGCTTATTTCTAAAGACATCGCCTTCAAAGAGCTATCTCGTCACAACGCTTATTCATATCGTCGGCTATGGTCGCGAATGTACCACCGTTTAAAGTTAAGGGTAGCAATGGCAACAAAATCCCCCTCGAATACATTAAAGTGGATGATACTTTTGAGCAAACGCATAACAACCCTCGTAATGAGTGGTTAGCGCGAAACCTATTTGGAAATTCTGTTGACTTAGGCCCGAGCTTGCACCTTCAGGACGTGTTTACTTGAATTTCGGTGTCGCTCGTAACTGCCAGGCAAATGTTTGGTACAAACTTCACCTGAATTTCGCTTACGTTTGCCGTTAGGTATGTCGTAATCGTGACTGTCGACTTGTAAAAAACAAATGTACGTGTAATATACCAGAATACTGCATTTTAATTTAACTATAATTATTTATGTTTATGTAGATGTTTGATAAATACTAAGAGCAACTTGTTTTTGCAATTAAAATTATCTTTTATTTTTATTTGAACATTTTTACTTATTATTTTACATAATATGATAAAAAATATCCTCCTAATACCTACACAACTTAATGCCGTTGCTTTTTGTTAAATCTATTCGGTATACAACAGCTTGTAAGTTTACTGCAATGCGGTTGAGATGTTTTTCGGGGACACGGGAGGGGCCCCCTACTTCATTTTGCTCAACATCGATAACTTAGAGCGGGAACTCTACTCTGTTATAGTTCTATTTATAAACGTATGGCGCAATTGTAAAAGGATAGTCAATTTTAAATATAGTTTACGTTCATCTAGTCATACCCACTATCTAGAGCTTACCATTTCGTAAAAGTGAGCCTTTTGGTGCAATGCGGTTGAATTTTTCGGGCGCACATCGTAGAGTCGTGACTTGTATTTTCTGGCCAACATCGATAGCGGGCTTTGATAACTCGTGTGTCAGTTATCGTTCCTGCGAGCAATCATGCATGACCCGTTTTCGGTCGATTTGCTTTGTATGTGGGCGTACGTTGCGTGATTTAAAAATATGGGCCACGTATGGCCTGACCCCGGTTAGAGAACAGCCGATCCGGGAATAGATTATGCACAAAACGGTCATTTAAATTCTCAATGTGTACTAAAGTTTTGCTACGTTTTTCTTATTTAAGAGAATACGGCTTGTAAATCTTAGTGAAAACATTTTTTCCTGTTATATATATATCTTTTCTACTTTATACGTGAGCATATCTAGCATATCTTTAAGGGCAATAAAGTTAAAATATTCTTAACAAAGGGTTAAAATGTAAAGAAAAATTTAATATGTCGTGCTCGTTATTTTTTCGTGTTAAAAAGTTGTCACTGTAGATAAAAAGGTTTTAATGCTTAAATTATTTAAAGGAGTTTCGCCTGTGGCTCACAAAAGGGTGCGGAGGTCAGATGCCAGTAATTGCTTTGTGTTTAAACTAGTTATATTAGGAATTTGGGCGGTTACGAGAATTAAATTATGTTAAAGTTTTCATGATATTAAATACCTATATTGTATGAAAATCTTGCAGCGTTGCTACGTAAAGCTGAGTGACTTCATCATCTCACATGACCCGGTTATGATTTAAGCATAATGCTGCAGCCTCCCGCGAAACTACAAGTCTTTTGTGCCACCGTAATGGTCTCCCGAGGGGAATGATTTAGTGTCGACTAACAAAAGAAATGCGGAATTCTGGGTCGGAATTTAAAAATTGAAGACGAAATAGCCATTCTATTGAAAAGCATCAACTGTAGTCGACGGTCTGCGACGTTTTTAATCATTTAAGAAAACGAAACTGTGTAACTTCTTTTGTTCTATATAAAATTTTTAGGTACTTTTTCCCTTAGCGAAATCTGGAATAGTAACTTTTGCTCGCTTTGACCTGTTCCAATTAGTTTAAAAAGGGGCCCTTTGTGGAATATTTAACGTTCTCTCGTCAAACTTTTGACGGTGCTGACTTATTTCGTGAGGCGTTGATGAATTGTTTAGGTTTACGTATCGCTTTATCTCGGGGCCCGCTATTTGTCAGGGAGTTTACACTCATTTTTTATAGCCAACGCTAAGGTTATTTAAGATATTTTCTGAAAGTTTTTACGAATCTCAGGAGTGTTTGAGGATGAAAAATGATATTATACACGAATAAGTGTTTTATTTACAATCCTTTTATTACTTAGAAAGTTAATGTAGTATTAAGTTTTAGAAAATTACGTTATTGTAGCGGTATTATAATATGATAAATCGAGTGACATTGAGTTCTTTATCTTTAGCTTCACACTGTATACCTACCTCAGAGAAAACAGAAACAACCTATTGTCAGAACATTCTGTTTTTCATCTACCGTCCGAATTTTGGAGACTGCGTGTTGTCCGCGTGGCGGAACTTCACCCGGCCCGAGTGGGCATCGTATATGACGCATACAATTACACTGCACCACGACCGCCTCATATTCCATAACCAAAGTAATCGGCAACTATAAATTCATAAATTATATTATATATTTATTATTACAAAACATACAAATGTCTCTACTATAATTATCTGCAACTATTACAAGAAATGACTTATTTGACCAGTGACCACTTTTTTGGTCTGCAAACAACAAATATACGATAAAAACATGTTATACTGCATACTGAGCTAATATTTTTCTTGTTTTTAGCACGTGCTCGGGTAAACACGTGGTCGACCGCTTTACAAGCTGTACTTTCCCTTTCATCTAACCGCATTTATATGAACTTGATACCATTTTAATTTAATAGTACTAGCGTAGTGAGTTGTTTTGCTTTTTATCATTTATATATTTATGTTTTTATGTGGGGAAAATAGTTAGTGATATGTCACTGCGTTCTCTATATATTGCACATATATATGTAGAATATGATAAGTGAAAAACTCAATCAGGACAGGGTTCTGGGAGCAAGGAATTATTTTAATTTACTTCTCCTTATATTTAAATAAAAGTGCGGCGTTGAGTTTCGCCACTTAACACGCAATGTCTCGAAAATTCACAGAAAAAAATATGTACACATCTGTTGGTTTACTTCACAGTAGGTGCTGTGATACTGTCCTTGACTTTGTCTTTATAATCGTCAAGCATCAAGTAGGCTGTACATAAAAGGATTTTTATTCAAAAAGCCCTTTTCCAACGTGAACTGAAGATGTCATTTTATGTCGACATTTCTCTTTGATACAGATGAAAAGAAATTTAAAATGGAAAATTATATGCGATTTTTAAAATATTTCAACGCATGTGAAACGTTTAAGGAAAATATTTATCTTCTCTGAATATTATTTGAATATATAAAAAACTAGCGACCCAATCGCAGTTTCGCCCTTCTAAACTTCTTGTTAAATTTAAGCTAAATTATGCAAAATATGATAGAGTATTATGTATATATATATTACTTGGAAACTTTGTGTAGGAATTTATTGCCGTCATAGCTCATTTGGATCTTATTTAGTATTACCTAGGGTATGTTAGGATTTGTAAGTTTTATCCAGGCAAAAGACAAAAATATCCTGAAAGTGAAAAAGTAAATGCGTAGCCTCTATAAACTAATAGATATATATTATAGCTTTTTTAAATAAACATTATTATAGCTTTTTTTCACATTATAATCATAGTAAAGGCTGTCTTGGTGTATTGGGACAGTACGAGTCAGACTTTAAATGAGAAGGTTGTTAGTTCGGTTCCTAATCGAGGGAGGAAATATTTAAATTTACATTAACCTGGCGGTAAGTTCCGACATTTAATAGGCAATGACTTGGCGGAAAATGGAGAATAGAGTGTCTTATCTTAATACTAAGCGACCCAGCTTGCTACCCTGTTGTAGAAAAAACATGAAGCTTTTAATATTAATAAATATAAAAATTATAGTATAGTTCTTTTCTCATTTTAACGTAAAAGCAAAACGATTTCGACATCGATAATATTAATAGTCATATCTTATCTGACTTACATCGATCAAGCGTGAGCGGTCAGCACGAAGGGGGGTAGCCGGTAGGTGAGGCCGTACCGACGGGCGCATTGCGACACCCCGTGACAAAGCGTCACGTTACGTGCTCACAAAGTTTTGTATGAAACTTGGTTATTTTTAGCATTTACAATGGATTTTTTTTTCATATATAAATATATAAATGAAAATAGATTTTTTTTATTTATAGGAGATTGGTTATATTAATAAATTTGCCTTGTTTGTTCCTAGTTTGTTTATGGGTTGTTTATATGAATTATTTACACTGAATGTATTTAAAGTAGGTATTTTTGTTTAGTATGTATAGAATTGAGGCCAGTCGTGGCGCAGGGGCACAAGCGATCGTACGACTGTTAACGCGACAGGTTGTGAGTGAATTGAAATATTTAATATGTTCATTTCCTCGCTCTGGTAGCGTGTCAAAGCGCGGCGTTAAGTTCCGTCATTCAACATGTAATGTTTCCAAAATACGGCGGAAAGTGAGGAACGACAGTATCTTAATAGGAACAGAGTGTCTCACCACTGGCTCCCAGGTTCCCTCTGCCTAACCTGTTATGTGCAGGATACAACGGGATGCTAAATAGAAAGTACACAACAACACACGTATAAAGTTTATAAACTTTAATAAGTGAAAACAAGTGTTTAATTAATTTGATACTGATTCTAGACAGTGGACAGTATTTGAAATTATTGCAAATATATACATAACTATGAAATTTCGTATGTAGGTAGTAGGCTCTGGAGTTTAGGGAAGCAGTAAGAGAGGATTTCTCGAAATTCCTACGACAACGGGAAAACTGGATTTTTCATTTTACATCTTAATGTCTATACAAATCTCGTGACAATTAGTGAATTATAAGTAAAAAAATATGACACCTGTTCAGTTCTCATTTGAACCATAGAGGCAATTATGGAAATATTTATGGCATATTGCTGTATGATATCAAAGACATTGTTAAATGTTTTAGTATAAAAAAAGAAACTATTTAAAGTATCTATCCTAATATTTGTGCAGCTATTTCGTTTTAAATACATAAAAATTGTCAATATACCTAAAATCTAAATTAAATGAAATCAGCTTCACGCTGTTCCTGCATACACAGGCAGAGAAAACCTAGTGTTAAGACACTCCCGTTCCCCATTTTCCGCCGAAATATTAATTTAAATAAATATTTCATTTCCTCGTTTATAGTCACACTTTGTGCCCCTTCGCCACGATTGACTATAGTCAGTATAGTATAGTTAAGCCCAATAAACCTGAACGACTAATAACTTAGTAGTAAGCCTTAACTCGAACCTAATAACCGCATAGGAACAAGATTTGCATATCGATTACTATCTCGATTCGAAGAAAACGAGACATCAACACCTATATACGTATATATGTACATACATATATAATTTGTAGTCTGTAGTCGACTCGTTAAATGAAGTAAGTTTTCCTCATACACAAAGTTCACGTGTTCTTGTTGAACAACCTGTCACATGCACACCAACATTATAAATGTACCGTAGTTTTAGTTTATATAAATGTATGAAGTTGGAATTTTGTCGTGTAATGTGAATAATTTTAGTTTGAAAAGTTTTTTTTTTCTTAGTTTACGGTTGTGTAGAAATGCGCTATTTATTTTTTAAATTTTGTCTTTTTTTTTTCAATGAATTAGTTTTATAATTATGAGCAATATTAAAACAAATAAAAACATTTGCGGTAGAAAGAACAGAACGATATACTAAAATAAGAATGAAATCAAAATATTAAGCTATTTACCGCCTGTTATTATATGTTCACTAAACACAGTGTTTAAAGTGCAGCTTCACGCTTTTTCCCGCTTAAAGAAAGGCAGTGGAAACATAATGTTAAGGCTCTACGTTCTCCACTTTCCGGTCAATTTTCGAAACATTGCGTGTTGAGGCCCATTTCCTGAACTCAACGCCACGTTTCGTGTGCCACGACGACGGCCTGTTTGATTTATAACTAAATGTATATAATTTCTGATACTAAGCAATAGTGAAATGTAACAATTCAATTTGTAGCTACGTTACAGCGTCAAGTTACAAGAGATAAGATAAAACATTTCTATTATATTAAATTAGGTATGGTCATTTAATAAAGTGTGGCGTCCAGTCCGCGTGGGTCGTGCCAAGCCTGCACCGCCTCGCGCCTGCACTGCGGTAACCTGCGGGCTCGGTCGATTGTAATTACCTACGTCGCAAGCGCAATGCCTTGTAGAGTTGTGTGAGGCTCAAATAGTCTTGTAGTGAGGCTCAAATAGTCTAGTAGTGTTGGTTGGTCGTTTGGCAGGTCGTGGGTTCGATCCTCGATCGGCGCAAATGTATTATTTGCTATGAGTATTAATATTTGAGGCCGTTATGTCGCAGCGGAACATGGTCTGACAATATTGCGTATTGAATGGCGGAACTTAACTCCGCGGTTTGTCTTCTTACCAGAACAAGGAAATGAAAATCGCACTCAGAACCGTCGTGCTTACAGTAAAATGATGTGCTGCTGCGTGACGACAGTCTCTAGTATAGTTTGAACGATTTCTGCAAAACGAAATAAAAACCAAAATGGCTAAAGGATTCAAAATTCATATGAGTGCAGGTGATTTTTCAATAACACATGTCGTTCACATATACTTTTAAAACTTTCTCTCTGGCGTTGTCGTCAACAGAAATGGTTTTTAAAAACTTTAAAAAAGTATCAACTATATTTATTTTTTCCTCTTATTCGTACCCGAATATAAAAATTCACCTGTAAAAATGCTTCTGTATATGAAAATGTATGGAAAAACAATACAATAGCAGCCAGGTAACTGGAAAATATGTCCACAATATTTTGACGCACGAAACTCTGAAGCATTGAAATAAAAGG
This sequence comes from Heliconius erato demophoon, assembly GCA_018249695.1. Lineage (NCBI taxonomy): Eukaryota > Metazoa > Arthropoda > Insecta > Lepidoptera > Nymphalidae > Heliconius > Heliconius erato. Next base: position 44,337 of record DWQW01000541.1, read on the forward strand.
TTTACTGTTGAAGCCTAAAATGTATGTATCCTTTTGCCAAAACGGTTTTGGTGAAAATGTTGTATTTTTTTACACTTTTGTATAATGTTTTTATTGTGAATATGAAAAAATGTAGATAACAAATGTAATTTGAGGCCAGTTGTGGGGCAGGGTGCGACCGTAAACGGGACAGGTTGGGGATTTGATTCCCACTCGAGGAAATTAATTATATATTTAACACTATCATTTCCTCGCTCTGGTAACATGCCAAGTGCGTCGTTGAGTTTTACCACTCAACACGTAATGCCTCCAGAAATCAGACGTTAGTTATCAACTTTCCAGAAAATGCGTGTTGGGTGGCAGAATTCAATTCATTCCGTTTTTCTTATAATCAGAGTAGGAAATAAAATCCATAAACGTGTTTATAATCAGACACTTTACGGCTGCGCCACGACTATAATAGATACATATTTATAATACATAGAAAGTAAATAAAAAAAAGGTTACTAATTTATCCAATCAAAATCATATAATAAATTATTAATTAATAAGAATAACATATAATATATTAATGACTGACATTCAAATATTTTCATTGTTGGCATAGTTTTTTTTTGTTTTTGTTAAAATAAAACAAAAACATTTTCAACTATTATGATGAGAACAATAAAAAAAATAATAGGTCATCTACTACTATATACATGCACGTTGTATACATAAATAGTATCACAGTATCGATTATATGGTTGAAGGTAGGTAGGTATAAAGTATTCATGGCAGCCATGACCGGGGTATTGGCGAGATAACCCCATTCGTGCACCGTGGGGTGGTGGTGAGTGATCACCACATGGACTGAATGGGTCAAATAAAATTATTTAATTAGATATAAAATAAAATGTTTAATTTGTGTTTTATTTGAAGGAATTATTGAGTAAAATATAGTCCAATTAAAAAGTAGGTAGAGACTGCTCGGAGAAAAAAATACAGAATATTCCGTTCTCAAGTTTTCGGTAATTTTTTAGAGATATTGTATTTGCTCAAGCAATGATTAGCTTGAGCAAAAGATTGATGTGAAGCAGAATCGAACCTAAAATTGTCGAGTGTGAAAAATGACAACAGTTCCTGTTACAAGTGGTTTTCCTTAAATGCATGATACGTAATGATTCTCATGAATAAAATACAAGGAAATTGAGTAGAATTTTTAATAAATAATTACCTAATTCATATATTATTTACTATATTGGAAATATTTAGGTTATAATGTGAAACTGTTATCGCTCGTGCGTGACGTTTTTGCCAATACAATGGTCATTAGACACACTATAAATGTTTTGGTTATTATAATTGAAGTACCAAATACATAATTTTAAATCGAAATGAGTAGGAAAAATGTTTGTATAAGTAGATTTTTTTCTTATATTAACAAAAAATGAGTTTTAAAAATGTTATACACTTTATATTTCTTTTATTTGTACTTTATAGAGAATATAGCGGTTATCTATCTCTCACCGTTTGTTTCACCATTTGTATCACCACTCTCGATACAATGTCTCGAATTCGGGCAGACAGAGCAGACGGAACTCCACGCTGCGCGTTGCCTCGACACCAGAGCGAAGAAATGGAAACATACATTTAAGTAAATATTTCATCTCCTCGAGTGGGGATCGAACGCCACAACCAGTCGGTTTTACAGTCACACTTTGTGCCCCTGCGCCACGACTGGCCTCAGTCTCCTGACCATTCTACCTAATATTTGAAAGTTTCGTCGCTAAGCTATTATTGGCTATCGATAATTCAACGCGAGACGCGCGGTATACGTAAAACGGTTACTTCTATAATATAATGAGTATTGGAGCGTATCAAATGTGCCTAATGTACTTAATACTTGTCGCGCACGTTTATTATAACCACCGTTTTAATATGAAGACAATACTGAAACTATAAAACTTGTTTATTATACCACCTGCGGCTTCGCCCGCTTAAAGTTATTGTAATATTTCCCTAAAGCTAAATTATTAATAAATTGTAATCTATGTGGCCAAGTCAAGAAGACCAGTTTTGCCGTAGCGGCACGAAGTGTGACTGTAAAATCGACTGGTTGTGGGTTCGATCCCCACTCGAGGGTATGAAATATTAAATTAAATTTATATTTCCATTTCTTCGCTCTAGTGTCGAGGCTAAGCGCGGCGTTGAGTTCTGCCACTCATCACGCAATGTCTCCAGAATTCGGCAGAAAGTGGGGAACGGAGTGTCTTAACACTAAATTCCCTCTGCCTACCCTGCTGTGTGCGGGATACAGTGTGAAGCTGTAATCTATGTGTTATTCTTATGTAGGTATAAGCTAGATTACTGTAAAGTGTCATCTGAATCCGTTCAAAACAATCCACATCCACAAACTTTCACATTTATAATATTAGTACCTTTTTCCCCAAATAATTAATTAATTTATTAGACGAGAGCCGTCTATCCTATTCTTGATAAGTCTAGACCGGATCTGTGCAAAGATAAATTAGTGTAGGCTATCTATTTTAGTGGATTTATTTGGGTGTCTTGTCCCGAAAACTAATTGCTAGGCACTGGAGCGCACCGCAGTTAATTTGAGGGGTTCCAACTTAGATCTCTTATAAAAATAGTGCCATAAGTTAACTAAAACACCCAATATGAATGGAACAATTGTGTTTGTGTTTCGCAACTTGTCCACGTAGGTACGACGAAATGGAATATTTGTTTTATTTTATAAAAATAAATATATTAATAATTTAATTGATGCGAAGTTTTCGTTTTTCCTAATTTATTCCACATATAGCCACAAACACTGACTGAAAACAGTTTTATAATAGTTTGTAAGTTAAAATATGATTTGGAGAGCATTTCTCAAAAAAAAAAATATTGAACCTGTGACCAGATAGATTTTCTTTAGCTATACATTTTATAAATAAAATGGATGATACGATACGTCATATACGTATTTATATATTTACACAAGGACTTATGCGGCCACAATCACATCTGCTGCTCGGCCGCTCGTTATAAGCTTATTTATATTTATGAGAAAATGTCAAATCGATACTCCAACACTGTACGAGTATGTATGAACTTGTATTATAATTTATATGCAGTTTCTCCTTTGCCAGACAAATTATGTATATTTGTTTTTTTTTTAATAAGAAAAAACATGGCGTCACACTGTATTCCTCATATCGTCGGATATACAAAGTGTACCAAGTGTTAAAACACTCCGTTGTCTAATTTATGAAACATTGTTGAATGGTGGAACTCAACGCTGCGCTTTATCTTGTTACCAGAGCAAGGAAATGAATAAAACATACCTATTAAGATAAGATATAAAAAATTGAACGTAGCGTAATTTAAGAACGTATGGCTTAGTTGGTCAGAGCCTTTGGTCGGTTTCCAAAGAGGCGCGGTTTCAAATCCCGCTACGTTAAATTTTTTATACGTTTTCTTAATAAGTATTTTTCTTTCCTAATTGTGGAATAACACTTTAAAAATGATTAAAATGAAAAAAAACTTTTTACACGAATTAGGATTGAATCTATAGTGGTCCTGATATTACAGTCAGACGCCGACTGCTTCTAATTTTATATAATTTTAATAAAGATATAACTACTTATATAAAAAAAATGTACACGCAAGATCGACTTACTGAAAGATAACGTTAATCTAGACGCCAACGACCGTTTAATGGGTTTTCGCTTTTTATCGGTTTGGCAAGTATTCGCCGAATAAAAATAATTCACTTATTTATAGAAGTGGTACAGAAAAATTGGATGTGGAACATCTTGCCTCGTGGGAGTCACTTTGTCGCACTACGTATAGGATATGCGAAACGCATAAATTAATTATAAATAATAATAATAATTATTATTATTATATTTCGTAGATTATATTAGAAATAGTTATTTAGTTAGAGCAAGGGTTCCCAATCTTTTCTTGATCAGGGAACACTTTTATAGAATTCTTGTTGTAGGTATAATAAAAATAAATTAATAATTAACCGATGAGTTAGAGGATTCCAGAGGGTAATAAATTAATACTATTAAGTAATTATAATTGAGGCATAGACTAACTATATAACTTTTGCATTTCTAGAGTCTAGAAGTGTTGCAGCTTTTTCGAATATTGGGATGAACCAAAAACATTGTGAAATAATACAATCTAAGTCAACAGTTAAAGTAGAACGCTGTAATTTGGCATTTAGGTTCCTTGAGGGAGTGTTTTAAGAAATCAACCCTTAGTCCCAGAGATGATTTCTCAAAATTCCTACGGAAAAACGTGATTTTACTTTTAGAAGCTCACGCAAACAGAGATGGTAAAATTGATCGATAAAAACAAATACTGGCCTTAAAACAACTACCGGGTTAAATTAATAGACACAAACGCTAAGCACTTTATATCTGTTACAAGCCATCTCGTTACCAATTAACTTCTTATTTATTGCTGTAAAGAAAATCTTTTTACTCCACTCCACTTCGTTTTACAGTTAAAAGTTTTCTCATTCTGAAGCTTATAATTAAATTTATAGGATGAAGATAACTACAATAAAAGATGAAGTCAGGAATTCAGTGAAAAGTGAGTTACGGTAGTACCTAACTTCTCTTCTAATTAAAATCTTAACACTAGGTTCTCAGGTTCCCTGTGCCTACCTTGTTATAGTCATGTTCCTTTTAACGGATTTACCAAATAGAGTAGGAAGATTTAATTTTTGGTACTCAGTTCTCTCCTTCATAGTAATTCTTCACGCCGTTGCACTATGGATAATGATAGAACAACGGCAGATCAAAATTCATTTTTACTAAAGTCGTCCCTGACGCACATTTTATTTTTTTTTAAATAGTATAATAGTGGACCTTTAATATAATGAATTATTTTTTCGTGAATTACATTTGGAATGTATTTTTTTTAATTGTGAGAAATTGTAATACGTAAGAATGTCTATTTCAGGTTGTTCGCACCGATACTTTAAACTTAATTTCCTTAAAAAAAATGTGCAAATAGGTATAAAGTGTTATATATTTTTAAAAAGCCTATAGTATGTAGATTTTAAAACAATTATTATATTGTGGATTTTGTGACTATATT